>JAQGAU010002827.1:0-14513 GCA_034698045.1 Paramacrobiotus richtersi
AAGGCTATCGATCTAAGAGATAGTTAATATTACGGCTATTATCTCGTCAATTCTCAACCTGGAATTATTTCTTTAAACAACGCTTGATTTGTAGTTGCAGCGCCAGCCAGTTGTAGAGGCCGGAATGAGAGCGAAAGTGTGCCAGTCAAGCGCGAACGTAAATCTTCCTGCGCCTACCTCGCCCATCCGTCCTCCAAGGTCCTTGCCGCACCGCTCCCGCCTGCAGACGACAGCGACCAGGAAACCTCCACAGACCACGATCACACCGGGAAAAAGCAGCGCAAACCGAGAACGGGTGAGAACACTGTTATACATGTACACTGCTTTCTTGCGGCCTGAACGTTTAAATGTAATGCGCACTCGATCACTTCGATAGGCTACCTTGATGCTTATCAACTCGTGAAAGATACGTGCCATGCTGATAAGATTTTGTTTTTCCAGCCTTCTCCGACTTTCAACTACAAGCTCTGGAAAAAAGCTTTGACCGTCAGAAATATCTTAGTGTGCAAGAACGAATGGAACTAGCGGCCAAGCTTAATCTGGCCGATGCGCAGGTCAAATGCTGGTTTCAAAATCGGAGGTACAATTGATTTATCATAACTTTCAACGTAGTTATAGAGAATATGACGTGCAGTGATTAAATCTATACTTCGACAAGTGCTGCAGCATATAGCACATTTTACGGATCACGGGATATAGCACCATTCCCCCCCAATGCTTTTCTGCAGAGGGAAATCATATTAACGTGGGGGGAAATCACGGTGCTAGCGCAAACCCGTCTTCGCAACGCCACGCTTTTTGTGCTCTGAAAACTGTCCTGAAACACTTCCCGTTTGTTTTATTCTGAGTCAATCTTGCCCCACGATGGACCAAAAGAAAGGGGAAAATGTGCTGAGAATTACGATGCCAGGCAAGTGCGGGTGCACGAAAGTTGAAGGAAATACGGCGCCGTTGTACTTAACATGGATCCTTGCGGCAGGAGCCAGAACCGTTTTGCGCCCGTAGAAACGCACGGTATCCGCAAACGCGTCGAATATCCTTCAGAGGCAATGAAACTTGACTTGTTTGATATCATAATTCTCAGCACATTTTCCCCTTTCTTTTGGCCCATCGTTGGGAAAGATTGACTCAGGATAAAACAAACGGGAAGTGTTTCAGTTTGGCAGTTTTCAGAGCACAAAAAGCGTGGCGTTGCGAAGACGGGTTTGTGCTAGCACCGTGATTTCCCCCCCGCGTTAATATGATTTCCCTCTGCAGAAAAGCATTGGGGGGAATGGTGCTGTATCCCGTGATCCGTAAAATATGTGCTATATGCTACAGTACTTGTCGAAGTATTTGTTATCATTGTTCTGTAATCTGTATGACAGTATACGATTGAATTTGCAAGCGAGTGTTTCGAAGCATAAATCGCTTTAGAATATGCGTTCGCAGTGCTGTTACTGTACTTAGTGTACTAGCTGGACAGCTAGGCCAAATTAAATGTAGATAATGTTTCAAGGTCGATGCACCAGTTGTTAATAATCTGAAAACCATTGCAGAACAAAATGGAAGAGGCAACATTCCCTGCAGTTTGATTCGGCCGATTTCTATCCCGCACTGCACAGGATGCTGCTGCCCGGTGTTGGCGGCCTGCCATTTGCCCCGCTGCACCCGTCGTGGCCGTTCGCGGCGGGTTTACCGGCGACAGCCTTCCATGGAGCACCACTCTCGCTGCCTGGCTACCCAGCCGTGTCTCATGGTGCCACACCGGTGTCAACGTCTTCGGTAGACGCCAGTGTCTCCTCTCCATTCCATCGCCATCTCAGTCCACTGAGCGCACCTGGATCTAATTCCTTCTCTGGACAGCGACATATGCCAGCCGCGAGCTACTCGCACAACGTCTACCTCTCACAACCGTCGCTGTCGCACGGATTCCTTTAATTCGGTCGGCAGTTGTGCTTGTTTCTATGATTGTCCATTTTTGTTCGGGTTTCTTGCAGTATATACAGATATATACAGATACTTTCAACCGTTTTCTAACTAGATCTTAATTGTGCTTATTCAACGGCCCTGTCAATATTTTATTGTAATACATACAGTATGCATTGCCACTGTGACATACAAATAACTACAGGAAAAAATGGCAGAAGCACATACTATTACTACGGTACATACTATCGAAGATATTGTGCAGATTCACGAGAGCGACAGTACATTATTAAAAGAACATTACTATGGTTATATGTATAGGGGGTATTACGAGTAAGTACATGCATATCAGTTAACAATTGATATGAATTGTGTGTATTAACTGAGCCGATTTCGAAGAACAATACAAGCCAAATAAAGCAAAAGCAAAGTACGGCTGTATTTTTTTCGACGTGTCTTGATCTGAGCGCAGGAGAAAAACCCTGCTCATCCATGATTCCATGACCAAACTGCCAGCCGGGTGACACAATTAGAACAGCGACGTTGCACTCTCCGCAGCGTAATACCCCATACGATACAACTTCCGATTTCGAATCGTACTTTAGTTTGCAGAGAATACATCTAGGTAAAAATATACGAAAGTGCATTACCAAGGCCGCCGTGCTGTATAAAGTTTATACATTGTGTAAAGTATATATACATAAAGTATACGCTAATTAAGATAGTTCTTACGATCATTAATTATACATAAGTCTAGCAAGTGGATTCGCATAAAAGCTCATATAGATGACCGTTGCAAGTGTGCGTTGTGAACTTGCGGTTGTTACATAATATATAGCATATCAGTGTACTATCCCTGTATCCCATGAACGAAAACGACGATTTGTAGTAGACAGTGAAAATTTCGTCGAACTTTTGAAATAAAGATCTGTTCAGGGTGTTTAGCGATTGTATTGGCTTGCATGTCTATTTCGCGCAGCGGAATGAATGTTGTCTGCGTCTACTCATATACTTATATCCATGTACTGCAAAAACTGAAAAGAATCGCAAATTTTGTTTTATTTATTTTTGGACGATTCCTTATTCTTCCTGTTTGATAATTTACGGAAAATTCTTTTGAAGCATGTAATGCACCGAAATTTTCAGAATATGCTCAAGAATGCCTGCAATTGCTGAACGTAAACTATGTGACGCAGCGTTCCGTTGAAACGGGGTATGAGCAAGTATACGTTACAAGACTTTACTACCATATGCTATTAAATTTTGTAAATGGACCTCTTACGGTTTATGTGTCTTGTCTGTAATCACCATGTGTTTCGATGACAGAAATATAGCAAATACTGGTATCGTATATTGCAGTTGTACGGACAAGTGTGTAGACACTGCACGCTACTTTTTGTTTCGAATTGCTACTATCAGTGCCTATCTGCTCTACTTGGGTTGGACCGAAACATTATTATTAATATTTGTACCTACAGTCCATGTTACGAATGCCCTGAATTACTGAGACAGTTTAATGGGGTCTTACGTGGAACTGTCCAGACACTCACCAACATCCGCATCTCTGACATTCTTTTATTTGGCTGCAGATGAACTTACCGGTTTGAAAATCGGGTCGGGAAGTGCGCTGCCCAAGTGAGTTAGCTTTACCTGCCTTTGTGTCGTCGGCTCATTCTGTGCAGCAGTTGTGCTATCTGATCTTGCCCTGCACCGAAGTCCCGGACTCCCGGCCGAAGCTGCTGTCAGATGTGGTGTGAGCGTTGTGTAGGTATGTGGTGTACCGGACGAAGGTTCACGTAAGCACCAGTCGGAGTGGGATTGACCGCTTATCGAAAAGAACCACTGTATTCCAGAGTGCGACTTCTGGCTTCTGGAACGGTCGAAAAAGCGGTTCTGTTCGCTGCATCGGAGAGAGAATCCGGGGCGGTTAAATGCTCTCCCAGCTGCTTCGGGTGGCAATTTTTTTAGTGATGACCAGTGACGTGTGGGAGTCGGTTTGCGGTTTCTTTTCCCGATTCAGCTATGGGATCTTCAGGCTACCGCCCCTGCCATTTTTAATATACATTTATATGTAGATTATTCGTTCGAACTATTGCTGCTCAGGTGGGTCTTTTCCAGCACCACATCTGCGGAACAGTACAACACACCTTTTTGTTAGACTACCTTTTCGACACTACGACTGACTTTTTATACTACCATATAAAAACTATTCCCGAGAATTTTTATGTAATTGTGATTGTAGGAACGCCATTAGGCAACAAATCAAACGGTACAGCTGTTCAATAGTTTCTAAAAGCAAAAACCTCGTTTTCGGTCACAAAATCGAAAGATCCTTTTCGATTCTCTTTGCCCGTTTTCCTGACCTTCTCTTTCAGTTCTGGAATGTCTGACCTTTGAAGCTATCCAGGATCCAGGTGCGCAGAGTATAATTTCCATTGAAGAACGCTTCCGTTGGATCTTTCGCCGATAACATTTCGTAGGCTGATTGCACACATATATAACGCTAAACTTTCGTATCGTTGGTGGGTTTCGGTATCTATCAATAATGTTATAATAATATCGCGTGCTAAAGTCGCTGCTGTAGTGGCACTGTGGTTGCAAGCCTGCTTTGTGTTACAAAAATAATATATGTTATTTTTAGTGCCTTATGCATATCTAGTACTAGTTCCTATATTACGGAACTCCGTCCCGTGACCACGAAATCTAAAATCCGTGACACAAACCAAACAAGCTCCGTTCAAGTACATTACACGACTGGATACAGCTAAACGGTTGCACATGACATTTTGATTTTGAAAGAAACATGGGGGCAGTACAACAAAGAAACAAAATGACATTTTCGTGCACTAAATATAGTAAACCACATGTAACGCAAGGAGATTAATATTTATTGCAGTACATAGCTAACATCCGTTGCTATGATAAGATTTATTTTGTCAATCGGAGTATCCAATCGGAAATATAGAAATAACCACGGAGGTATAATCGGAATTGATTATCAAATTATCAGTGTGAATCTTAAATACTATCAGTACTAATGGAGTTGTTCTTACTGCTGTTCTTACTGTTCCGGCACGCACAGGCAAACTGGTATGCATGCAAAACGCGCAAATTTGATCGAAAGAGCTAATAGTTTTCACACCAGAACAGCGCCAGAAGTGTAAACGCGTGAATTTTCATGTTACCGTTAAGGTCCACTAATCCATCGTTTTAAAAAAACACTAAAAAAGGAACAGACTTTTGCTAAAAATGCTAGACTGTACGGAAAGCACAAAATCTGAACTACATTTTTGTTAAGTGTTGAAATGACCTTATGACCATGTACGCAAAAGGATGCGCACTTCTGTTCAACACGACACCCGATAATGCGAGTTCGCGAACAGCTCTCTGGAACTATTTCTAATAGCACCATAGCGCTTTCTTTACATAAACTGCAGTACAGCTGTAGAACGGAACAGTGGGTACTACATATTTGGAAGCAAAAGAACCCAGTGCAAGTCAAAGCAATCTACCGAACAATAAATAACGAAGAGATCAAGCTAAGAGTCCATAATTAAGCCTAACATTCTTTGGATGTCTGTAAACATTCGCAACCGCCGGTCAAACTGAAAGACCTTCTACGATCGCCATTTCCTCTCGAGGGCGAAAATTCCGCCCGGTGTACATGTATTCCGTACGAAACGTTTTTCCCCGAGACTTCTTGATCGACACTGCGGCAGTAATTAGAAGTCCTTTCTGACACTTTTGCCGGAGCTACGTATGTAATCGGGTTCATCCGAGCACTTTGCCCAGACCCCGAAAGAGAACTAGTTTCATCCGTATGCTTCTTCCGAATAACATTAAACTACCACTGTCATCCAGATTGTTCCGCTGGGACTTGGTAAACAGCAGGTGTCAGTCAATTTTATAGCGTTGTGGGGAACTGTGGAGTCTGTATCTGTAGGGATGAAAACGGTCATGAACTGGACTCCAAAAGTGTCCGGGCGAAGCTGACCATTTAGTGGCGCTCGACAAGTACTCGGCTCAGACTGATAATGATTATCAATTGGGCGCCGTTAAAGCGTCCAGTGTCGAAATGAAACTAGTTGTACATACACTGAGCTCAGGCAAAAGTATCAATGTAAAACTGATCATCTAGCGGCACCCAGCAGCTTTCTGGACCCAACGTACCGCGATTACCAAATTACCATAAGTGATCGGGCAAAACTTATCATACTTATTATGGCTCACCACAAAATTGTACGGATGACCATTAGATGGGTGTTGGGCGGATTCTTTTGAGTTTAAAGAGTACTCGAGGGTCCTGGCTGGCAAACCGCCACCGGACGCAGTTTTCGAGTCTGGAACCAAGAACACACTAGCGACAAACATTTTTTGATTAAGTTCGCCCACATACAAGAAGAAAACAGTAACGAAGTGTTCGTTAAAATTAGCGGTCGACTCGAACGTAACTGAAGAAACAAATAATTGACTAAAAACGTGCTGTACAGTAGTAACAGGTGCTCTAATACAACCTAAATAACCGATTATGAGTTTCTTAAACAAACGTTCGCAGCCGCGGATCAAACCGACAAATTATTTTAGAGCACAACTGAACAATGATATTAATTTCCCATTCAGCTTTGAATACGGATCGCAAAGGAGTCAGCAAACCCATAGGCGGCAGCCGAACTTGCTAGGTGTATCGGTTCATGGGAAAAAGCGTCCGCCGAACGAGCACTTCTGTTCAAGTTATTATTTTGAAACAAAGCCACAAAACTTATGAAAATCCAAAAATCTCCGTTACCAACCAGCAGAGGCGGCACGAGGTCCGGCCGAAGGGCGGCGTAGACCCTGCCCGCCCGGTCAAAATCGCCGAAAAAAGGCCAAAAAGTTGAAAAATTTTCCCGCCAAAATTAAAAATCTTCGTCAAACAATGGGAAAAAAGTCCGCCAAAATAAAATCGTTCGCCCCCCCCCCCCTTGCGCCGCCGCTGCCAACCAGCACGATTTTGTCCCATTGAAAGACCCTTTCTAGGCTGGCTACTGCAGTGCGATAATTATTATAATAGTAAAATAATAAAAATATCGGTTTTGCCGGTTAGCGTTGTTATACACTATCAGTTTAGCATCGATCTGGATAGTATGCATTCTAATGAGTTCTGAATATAGATCTCAAGAAACCCTGAGGCGGCAGCCGAAGGTGTTTCTTGTACAGTATAATATACACGAAACAGCCGGAGAGAAATAGACTACGTCATTGTTTTCCTAGTTCCACATCTTATATGGAACTAGGAAAACAATGACGTAGCCTATTTCTCTCCGGCTGTTTCGTATGCTCTTGATCAGTGCGAAACAGAAAA
Source organism: Paramacrobiotus richtersi (assembly GCA_034698045.1). Taxonomy (NCBI): domain Eukaryota; kingdom Metazoa; phylum Tardigrada; class Eutardigrada; order Parachela; family Macrobiotidae; genus Paramacrobiotus; species Paramacrobiotus richtersi. Next base: position 7,250 of record JAQGAU010002827.1, read on the forward strand.
GCGGATATTGTAGTCTCAGCAAAGCGTATACAGTAGTATAAATACAGGAATTTAAAACACAGTACTGCCGAGCGGATCGCGCACAACTTCAAAATATGAAATCAACTAATTTCAGTCAGCATTGCCAGCTTAAATGGGGTACTCCGGCATACTACGCGTTGTTTGTTCGCCGAACTGTAAGGAACTTGCTGTCCCAACCGTATACGTAATCAGTCATAGGTGCTCAAGTCTGAGTAATTGTATTCAAACCCGTGCGATGTACAACTTTTCCACATAAAGGAGTTCAGAAAATGATTAATGTTGCTTGCCAGTGAAGGATGTTGACCAGCAGCTACTGCAGCTTGTTACTCAAGCCGACCACGCACTTTGACGCCGGCATGGTCAGGGCACTTCATTGTGGACACGCATGCATGGCAGTGTGACGGATTGCGGCAGCAGTTGATTTTGCGCGACTTTATGTCCACCTTTGTTTTTCTCGGGCTGTTGCCTTGTTGATACCTGATGACAGTTATTAATTGCTATGATCGTTCAGCCGCTGACTGGGCAGTACGTACTGTACATACTCGGAATAACCACTAGGATACACATACTCTATCCAATTGCAAGTGCCGAGCAGTGCCAATCCACTTTAAACAGACACATGCCAGTGCTACTGACCAGCAGCCTGACTGCGATGGATGATACGTTGATATGTACTTCACTCTAGTAAATAATGCAGGAAGTAACAGCCGCGTTGCTGCCGGAAGGTCCAGGTGAATACACTCACGCACATGACCTGTGGCATTAAGGGCAGAGATCCTCTATGCCAACCTGAGAGCGGTGCAGATTCTTTTATTCTAGGTCTAGTGGTTTGAAAATCGAAGAACTTCGCAAACTGACTATGCTAGACCTAAGACCACTTTTATCGGGCGTGCGAAAATTGCACGTTGGAAGGTTTTTCTTTTCATGCAACGGCTATACTCAGAACGTGGTTTCGTGTCAGGTGCTAAGTTATAGTTAGTCGAAGTTGGAGTATATCTGCGCTCCTGCTGTAGTACAAATCTTGTACGACTTCGAAACAAGAAAGCATCTGCGTTTTTCTGATGCATCGCTAGATGCCATAGTATGTATATTCGTATACAGTATGTAACAGATGGAAGATGGTAGAAGTAGTAGTATGTAGTACCTGGAAGATTGGTAACCGACCACATATGCAGTAATAATTATTCAAATGCGGTGCGTTGGCTGAACATAACTGCTCGTGTAATGCGGTAGGAAAAGTTTGACATGGTCGTCCACCTGTTGCACTGCAACGTCCATCCATCATCAACGCAGGCATCCAGTATGTTGTCGTACGAAACCGAATACGGGCGGATACTCTTTCCATATATAAATCCATGCGTTACCGGCATCGTGTCCCTGTCCACTTTATATCGCGAGTAGTCGTTTGACAGATTAAATATTGGCATTTAATCCATTTCTCACTGAAGAGTGTTTCAAGTATCTTTTTCTGCTCCCGCACTGTCGTAACGGCTTTGTCTTTACTAGTGGTACCTTATGTTGAATATTCGTATTCTATATCCGCAACAACAGTTGGCGCGCGGTACTCCCAAACGTTCCATTATAATAATATTTGGACCACCATTGCTGTTTTCTAGTAATGCGCATGGATATTCTGATCACATTGAACACGTGTAGATTATTAATTCTGTGCAGGACTAATGCTGATGGTTTGCTTGGAGGGTCTCCGTAACAATGCACGCTTTTCAATCTTGCCTGTTATTCACATCTACACTGCCGGCGGCATAACATTATCATATTATATAGCAAGCAAATATATCTTACATCTGAGCCATTCTCTCGCTCAACAAGGACCACTATGAATTTGCTAAGCGGTCCGAGAGCGTCGTTGGCTACGCTAATACTCTTCTTGTTTGTCCAATGGATGGAAGTAGTCCGATCGGCTACAGTGATGACACCCTGCCCGCGAGACAAACCCAATGGTCTCTACCCACATCCGACGGACTGTGCAGCCTTCATCACCTGCATCGACGGAATGTACTACATAAAGTCCTGTCCCGAGACTTTACACTTCAACCCCGAGGACCAAGTTTGTGACTGGCCAGACAATGTGCGATGCCTTACAGGTCAGTGGCGAAAATAAAGCCTGTTCGGCAGGATCATATTTTATGGAATTTGATCGCTTTATATTACGTTAGCTCACCTTTATGATAAACGCGATGAGAAATACGTTTGTATAGCAACACCGGATCGATTGCACGCCGATAAAATTGAATATCCAAATAAATAAGTACACACTTAATTATGGTGTGTACAAATGCTTTGGCGACTATAACGCTACCGCACTGTATATTTGGATCGCTCATATTATCGCTGCTTATGAGAACGCCGTTTTGAAAAAGTTCGATAACCCATCAACAAAAAACACTTGATAGGATAGGTCCGATAGGTGTCAGAAGCTGGAGGTTAATCTCTCGTCTCATGAAAGACACCTGAGAGTGCCAATTCACCGTCTCAGGCCTATGAGCTTTATATGTAGCACGAATAATTAAAATTCTCGATAGTCGGTACCGGTATAGTATAGCCCAACTAATTTGTTTCTACATTTTGTTCAGCAAGTCCTCAAGAAATGGCGTCCATTAATCACTACGGCGCAGGACATCCCGGCGGCCGGATCATGGCTCGGTTAGTGGAACAGTTCCTTAAAGGTGATGCGTCCTTGCAGTGCCTGATGGAACACGGCAGTTTGCCCTTAAGCCAGGATTGTGGGTTGTTTATCCGCTGCAACCAGTGGCGCAGCTTCCTGTACAGCTGCCGAGAGCAATGGGTAAGTTCTGTGTTATATATACGAGCAACGCCGCCAACGAGGCGCGGGTTCTGCGTTCATTATCTCACTGGCGATAATACTATCAAAACCCGGAATATGACAGGTTTTCAACCCAAAGGAAGGCGTCTGCGTTCCCGAATCATCTATGTTGGACAGTTCTCACTGCGTCCGAAGATCAGAATTTCGGTGCCCTGCAGCCCAGGGCATCTTCGCTGACCATCTAGATCGCACAAAGTACTACAACTGCTGGAGTTTCAGGCAAGATTCGTCTGGGGAAATCGCGCATATACTGCAGCTATACAGTTTAACGCACGGTTCTTCTGTTATAGATGGTACCATCAAATATGTCCAAAAGGTAAGGCTCACAATGAGTGTTGCGACTAGTTAACGTTTGCGAAACCTTCCGTGGCCCATACAGTGGTAAAACGGTAAGGCACAGAAATGCTGACAAAAAACAGTACCGGAACGAAACACATGGCTTGTCTGATGTAAAAGTTAACAATAAGTTAAAAACAAAGGATCATTAAACTAATAGCACGAATCGGCTGGTTCCAGGGCTGATGTTCAATCACAGACAACGTTGGTGCGACTATTCATGGAACATCGAAGACACCCCATTTGATAGCCAAGGCGACAGCGCCGGAGTGCCCATCACAGAATTACAACGGAATACTTCCTTAGAAATGAATCCCCAGAGACTGCAGCAATACCCGCAGCCAGTAAACGATCCTGGTATCCTGCTTGCGAACCCCGACAGCTTTTCCGGTCAACCGTTTTTCCTGCAAAACAAACAACTTCACATACCGTCACAAGCTGAGAACTCCATAACCAGCAATTCGCATGCTGGAAAGGACAACGGACGCATCGAGCAACCGTTCTTGGTCGGCAGCGGGCATAGCGCTACGAATACGAACGGCGCAGTTCCATTTGCAGTTCAAAATCATCCACATTTCACGTCCCAACACCAGCAGCCCCAGCAGAACCGGCCTCCAGACCAACATTTTGATCAGCAAAGTCAGGTGTCGAACATGGGTGTCGTAGCAGGATGGCTGCCCGGCGCGCAGGACGCCTTTCGCCATAATGTAGATCAGTTTGGTGTCCAGTCTCAGCATCAGCACGCCTTAGGAGAGATGCAACCTCACTCGGATGCTCTAGCCAGTAACATTGACCAAACGATACAGGATCGGCAATTTATTTCCAGTAACCTACCACCTGATAACGTTCCGGTCCAACTACATGGTCAGTTTGGTATGCTTGAGCTCACTTCTTGGAGTTTCTTTTTGTTCATTAGCAATGTATAGTGCTTCCGCCAAGTGCAATTAAGTCTGTCGAGTATATATAACTCCTTGCTACACTGCTGAAGGATATATGCCGTATTTAAGGCCAATGAAACACTCTGCTATCTAGAGTAGTCGCTGTAATTGATTCGAATTTGTAGGTGCTGCAGGCGTCTTCGCTAATCCGAATGTTGCCCAGTTTCCTGGCATAGAGCGACTTTTCGACGACTTTGTCCGACGACGGTATCTTCCTAGCTACACTATGGCGAACGCGACGCGCTTCCCGACAGCTGCAGACGATCAGAACCATTACCGCATTCAGTCATTGAATTCGATCACAGCGAGCGATTTGATTCCGCCCGGGAAATCAGCTGACCTAAGTCCGGGTATTCTAGCACCTGGCGTACGTCAGGACTTCTCCGATCATCCACAAAACGCTTCCATTGCGCGCAAGTTCCGTATTAGCTTCCGGACGCCTGAGACCCTGACCCCTCCGAGGAACGCCGTCGATTTGTCTGTACTGTCGCTGAGCAACACCACCGACTCGGCGCTCAGTCTCGGAACTCCCAAGATGCCATTGCCTATCAACAGCAGCTTCGTTTCCGATAACATACAGCCGCAACACCCAGGGACTGGACTCGTGCCTCAGAATTTCAATTTAATGTTTCCGAGTCATCTGTCTGCCGCGCCCAAGTCAAGAATTCTGCCAGAACTTGGGTTCAGCAGTTCAGGTGTACCCTTTAGTGAATACCCTGAACTGCAGAAGAAAAGAGTGGGTATTCGGCGATATTTCAACAAAACATCAGTGAACCATACAAACGACAAAGCACCTCTTCCCCTAAATCTAAATTTAAATCGGTACCTCACTTCGGTACCATTTGGATAGAACGACGATGGTCGCATTTTTGCTCGATCCTCTGTGCAATATGTGTATCTTGTTGCCAGTGCAACTTCCGACGTTATGCTTTGATCCAGTTTGTTGCATGCAACATCATTAGAAAGTAGCATTTTACGTAATTTGTTCAAACCAATACAAAAGTTTGTTCGATGTATCTGTATATATGACACTTATCGAGCAATTCAGCAGTTAATTACATTTTTGTGTAGACTGATACTCTGTCACAAAATTTAATATAAAATAGGGTACCACTATAGACACCCCCATATACCCCCTTTTACTAAAGGCACCCCCTTTGCACCCCGAATCGCTATATGCACCCTTTTTACATTACGCATAACTACAACCTGTATTACTATGTACTTATTGAAATGCATTATTGTAATAAAATGGTGATCTTGCCGATTAATGGTGCTGAGCGTATCCCCATAATATTACTATAGTATGTTATACGTGATACCGGCTACTGTAGTAAACGATTCTGAGCCAACGTAAACTTCGAAGAGTTTGATGCCGAAGCGTTTTCAGACAGAGTCTAAGCAGACATTTGTTTTACGTAGCTGATTAAATCCTTGTCGGAACGACATCCAGATTCAATCCCACTCACACATACCCGCAAAAATATGCCCAGCTAGCATAATTAGATGCAATGCTTAAAACGATTTCCGGTTCTAGAACAAAATCGACATGTACAGAGAATGCTGGTTATATACAGCGCAGAAAATACGAATGCCTAATGATCTTTTGTAGGTACATTAAGTAGGCATTAAGGTACATTAAGGTACATTAAGTAGGTCAGCCAAAGTGACTGCAAAGTAAGAACAAGTACTTGTCAGAGACGGACGTGGACTCGCGGGGCAGTAAGTTTCTACTTATACAACAACATACCGCTCGGTAATGCACTTGTAGTGGTTGGTATTCGGAAGATAAAGTGCAGTACCGGTGTACAGCATAGTCGGAGTCCATAAGCTGGACAACAGTGCTTCCGTTGGGTGTTACTATAAAGCTGCAAAAAAGTTCAAAGAATGAAAAAACAACCAAAATCGTTATCTCCATTCACTTTAGCCCTAATTATATAACGGGAAAAGTTCCTAAAACAGTAGTATAAGTGGCACAACGTACACCGAAACCTAAACGCTGCTTTACAATAGCGGTTGATCAAGCATCTTCTGAAAAATAACGGATTTTTCGAAGTATCAATAACGAAAAACGCCCATATAAAATGCTGTAAGCCTGTACGCCTGTATAGTTACTGTAACTATGTATCGTCATTGCGGCGGCTCTGGCCGCTGTAGCATATGTACTACAAGGCCCACCTCGACGTCCGGCCTTGGTGGGAAGAACATTGAACTGTGTTGGAAGTTGACCTAGCTTACAAATGCTACGTACTTCGAAGTACGGGGCAGTTCAGCGTCATTCTACATTCTTAAAATCACACTGGCGCACGCTGCAGCTGCAATATACATACTTGCTCCAGATATAGCACTTCCATACGCGGCGATTGCTGTTTCGTTTCAAAAAAAGACAGTTTGAAAAGATTTTGGAATTCGACAAAAAACTCTAACAGAAAATCAATCCGCTTATATGTTGTACCGCTCTTTTAGACGTTTCTAGAGCGTTAGGGCCGGAGAAAATCTACGTAGAGCAGGGAATGATAACACTTTGACCGACCGAAAGGGGAGATGCTAGAGTATACAGCGGTTGTACTGTACGTACCGTACTATAGCTCCCACCAAGGCCTGGGCATTCAGTAATTCATTCATATAATTATTACTACGTCGCCAGCAAACCCAATATACTTGAATCAGTGCACTCAGATACATTTCATGCGTTAACAGTGGGCACTTAACACCGCCTTTATGATTATGTGGATCCCGAAGAAGGCGAGAATGCTATGCGGTATCTCTGTGAGTTATGATTGCATATAGGGATCCCGCATCTGTAATAAGCTTTTCACAGGCTATATAAAAAATCGTTATGACTGTGGCATATAAGCAGCATATGTCAAGCACTGTAGCATATGTCAAGCACCGATTGTGTTGATCAGGTGCCACTTGTGATTGTTATTATTGTAGGAATAACTGCCGACTCACTCCTGTCGGTGCATTATGGTGATCGAATCATGGTATGTCGATGCGTCCGGAACCCATCCGATTAGTGGCGGCTTCACAGGGATGATTTTATGTTGACTATAAAGAAGTCATGTAAGCGGAAAATTCATGGGATGCAGACAATTTATTCCGCTTGAGCGCTCTTGTCTCC
>JAQGAU010002828.1:0-14508 GCA_034698045.1 Paramacrobiotus richtersi
TGGCTTGGTATAGCTAGGTATGGGTCAGTACAGGCAGGTATGGCTTGGTATAGCTAGGTATGGGTCAGTACAGGCAGGTATGGCTTGGTATAGCTAGGTATTGGTCAGTACAGGTAGGTATGGCTTGGTATAGCTAGGTATGGCTTGGTACTGGTATTATTACCTTTCTATTTTTTTATTTTACAGTGAGTAGTCGGCTGGTATGCGTCTGCCTATGCATTCTGTATAATCCGAGCTCCTGATTTTACTGTAGGCCTTGCCGAAGTTCGCTTCAGCTGCGTGGCTATACTCGGGTGTACCTAAACATTTCAGCCCATACCAAATCCATACCATGCTATACTTGAATGTGTCCCGAGTTGTGCCTACAGTGTTTTTCTGCTCGTTTTTCCCCTTCTGCTGCGTTCCGTGTTAGCGATTATGACCAATGGAAATTTATATAACTCGTCATGTCGCAGTAATAAAAGAACTTATGAGACCTGGTCCTTCAGTATCGCGCTGCTTAACGGACAGTCTGCTGTTTCCGGTAAAGTGCATCGTTTTTCCGCTGCAGAATGCGACGCGAATCGGCAATTTCCTCCATTTTGTCCACCATATCCGATCAGAAAATACTCAAATTCTGCCCCTTTCTGTCTCGATAATGCTTCGTTAGTTGCCGGGTTTTTGTAGCTTTCTACTAAAAGCTACAATACACACAACATTAAATTAAACGCAAACATTCGTTTGCATTGGTAACTATCAGTTGCATTGTCAGCATTTTGCTAGTTTATAGCGCAGAAACGGTTAATAAATCAGAACTGTCACAATATATCTCAAATCACAATAATCAGGAGATCGTACCGGAAATTCTTGTTCAAAAGCGATTAAAAAAACTAACCTATCTGCTGATATTCACGAAACATACTGCGTAGTCAGCAGTGTACTGCTTGAAATTGTTGCATCGCTTGGAAGTCAATACGGCCACTGTACTACTGTTTCCCAACAGAAGTACCATTTTCTATAACTCACTATTCTGAGAACTATGTATTTCTCGCTAGAATAAATAGAATTTTATACAGAATATATTGCATACCCGGGAAAGAGAAACTAAAAGTAAACAACCCCACAACAAGCCTTAATTAATGTCGTTATATAAAAAACAACAGAAAAACTAAACGAATTATAAAAGCTAACGTTAAACGACAAAAAGGGAATCACGAAGTCGCTCACACTCAGTTGAAGATGCTTGGTAGCCAGAAAAATTGTATAACCAAATCCAAATGAATAGCAAACTCTAAAATAAGGGCACCATATAAACGCTGATTTGCCTCAAAATTCAAATGTAATTCACTGTTCGTAATTCATTTCCTTACCAGAAAACTTATCTCAATTGTTTTGACAAGCGGACGTTTATTATTAGCATTTTCCGAGAACCATGTGGTATGCTATGTTAGACAACAGCAATTGCATATAGGTAATTCTAAATAATAGCCGACTTCCTCGATTAACTATTTGACTCCTTAACACCGCATCTCGCTGTGTAAACTGCTCGGGTAGCCGTCGGTTCTCATCCCTAGTCCCTCCCTCGTCCTTCATGACCCGGATCATATCCCCTACCGATATCCACACCTGCCGTGACCTTTCCAGCTGCAACAGGCTCCCGGCCGTCTACACCGCGGGGACTTCCGCCGTCCTAGCCAGGCGCTTCCGGACCAAGATACTGTCCCGCTTTTCCTGGAATTTCCGTAATAAAGCGTCCCGTTCTTGAAAATCGTCGAAGCGGTCGTGGCGGAGGTAGCGGGAAATGGGCAGCTCGAAGTCCATGGTGACCTCGATTGCGCGTAGTTGTACATGAAGTGCTCCATATTGACCATTGCGAACTTGGGCTCCTGCAGCCGGCCCATGCTGTAAAATCAGCCATGAAAGTGCGTTTCGTAAGAATTTACTGTACAGTATGTATTTTATCCACTTTCATTGCGTGTGGATAGTGGTCCTTTCTTAATTTCTTAATTGAATAGTTTATTGATTAGTTATTATTTCTGAAGCAAAATTAAAATTCTGTGTACATCATTTGTGTCAAATTCTTTTACAACTTATTATTTCTGTTTTTAAAAACAGAATGGACACAGCAACAACACAACCGGACTGGAGCGTATTAGACATACAAACGAAAGGCACTTCAAGAAACCCCGAGGTCTTGCGAGATCAAGTAACTGACTACAGTATCTGATGTGTATAATAATAATCAGTAAAATCCGGGACTGTTTTCAAAATTTCAGTTATTAACATTTTGAAAACCGCGAAATTACTTTTAAATGTTCGAACAGTCTAGTCTAATCAGCAACGTAACCCAGCACCAAATAATTACTAAAAGCCAACATTGATACGTCGGCTTGAACTGCTTGGACCCATTCTTGCCGACCACCACCGGCCGGAACAGTCTGGCAACTTTAAACACTAAATGCCCTAGCATTGCGATGCCCGTCTTCCTTCGATACGGACTCTTGATGAACTCAAATCCAGGGACCAAAAAAGTGAGATTTTAATGATAGACACTTTCCAAAACTGAAACAATCACAACAGTAAACGCAAAAGCTTGCAGTGCATGGTGTCTAGCATCTGCATTGTCTGCAGTTTATGGCTAGGAATATGTTTACTAAATCGCACACTTCATTTGTAAAAGGTCAAACCGTAGATTTCCGTTCCAAAGCGATATAAAAAACTTAACGGTTAATATTCATTTTTCACTAAACAAACTGCGTAGTCTGGTGGTGGATTTCTTGAAATCGTGCGTGCGTCAGTTGAAGAAGTATAGCCACTGTACTATGATTTTCCAGTAATATAACCATTCTGAAATCTGACAATTTTAAGACGTGCGCATTTCCCGCTAGAACAAACAGCATTTTATACGCAATACTGTATATCGCATGCATGTCAGGGAAGGAGGAAATAAAAGTAAGCAGCCCAACAGTCAACGCCAAGCATTAAATGTCGTTATCAAAAAACAACCGAAAACTAAATGAATTATAAAGGTTAACGGCAGTGTGTGATGGGGGTAAAAATCAAGCAAAAAGGCATACAGATCCGATTGCGAGTGTTGTAAAACATACGAAGAAAATCGTAGAACAATGGCGCAAGTTATTGAAACCCGTTCACAAGAACATCTCGTTGTACATAAACGTAATGCGTGATACGAAGAACAACTAAAAAAAGTGCAGCAAAAAAACATTTTTGAACATATCCAAACTGTTTTAATCCTGTTCAAAGTGACGGTGAGGAGGATACCGTGCATGGCTAGTTCTTCGATGATGGATTCGATGGGACGGTTGGCCGTCAGGTCCTTTTCTTTCTTCTCCTTTTTACCTTTTTAATGCCCCTTTTCCTAAACAAATATAACAATTTAATTATCGCACAGCATTATTTTCCCTGTCGTTAAAATGTCTCTAGAATATGATATCGGCACAGTTTGCGGAGTTGCGGATTGCGGAACCACTTTAGTACTTTGTTGGAACAACCACAACTCGTGATGTTTCATTATATGTAGAACTCCTGCATAAATCTGGCCGCAAAAGGTTGCATTAATTTACCAACACACATGATATTAGGATGCCCTTTTTCAGCGGTTACAACGCAGCAGCGTGACCTTTACTGCTGACACCCTTATGGTAATCATATATAATATTCTACTTGTGGATTAACGAATCTGGCACGATTATTGTACATTTATGACTTCCGTGCCAGCGAACTGTATATTCTGTGATATTTTCACTCTTTTTTTTCTTTTTCGGTTTCTGTCCGTTGATGACCAGCTTAAAATTCCAGTTCAGTTCGCATGTTTTTATCCACTCCCAGCCGTATTTCGCCCCTTAACTCCTCCCGTTTTTCCGCTTTGACAATATCGATGTCAAACTCCTGATTGATATTGTTATCCTGTGACCGGCGTCCCAAAAAATCATGGAAACTAATCATCGACTCCGTGAGGTCTGTTATGAATGCCGACTGAGCAGCCAGCTAGCCTTCTTCTTCCTTATCTAAAACAACAGCTCACAGTGTTGTCGATGCAGTTGCATTTTTTCTTATTTTGTTAGTTATTTAACTGTTTTGTTGTGCGGACTACCGAATCTCTGCTCGAAAACCAGCTTGTTATGGATTCGTTCAACTTAAACAAAGATTATGGCAATCAACGAAAGTCGTAGTACGATGGCTGGTCAAATCGCAACTTCCCTCGTCTCTACAAAGCGGTCTGTGATACATTAGCAGCAACAACTTTAAACGAAGCAGCGTTTGAGACTGACCTTTTTTGCCCTTCCTTGTCATCCTTCTTCTCCTCCTCCTTCTTTTGACTATCTTTTCCCCTCCATTTTTCCCTTCTTCTGCTCCTTGCCCTTCTTGCACCACCATTCGGCGGTCTGACCTCTTCCAACGCCGTTGCTTCGGATTCTTCGCGTTGTCGACGCAGTTTATCCAGTTTCATGGCCAACTCCTGCGGATTCTTTTTTGACGAACAACGACGCCGATCCGCCCTCCTCTTCCGTCGGGTAATCAGGGAATGCGCCCCTTGCGTCCAGGTATTCCAGGAACCACTGGCGAATCTGCCATGTTGGCGATTATGCTTAATGGAAATTTGTATAACTCATCTTGTAAAAGTTTGTTCAGTACAATCAGGAGAAAACGTGGTGTAGCGGCATTATGTGTACGTCCACTTACGAATACCAGCACGCAGCAGTAAATCAACCATACGGTTAAAACTGTTAAATTCGCATTGTAAATTTTTCCTCCCTTTTATTTCTGCATATAGAGCGTTTTATGCTCACATTTCTAATTAATCTTCCGTGTCAACTTGCTGTTTAGCCCCAGAAAATCCTAACAAACGAGGGGTTTCTTGCACACATGGACTTTACCAAAAAATGTACTTACTAAAGAATCTCGAATATACTTCTTTGACAAAGGATTCAAATGGTTAGCCTCGAGGAAGTCCGCTATCATTTAAAACTGTCCAAATAAAGTATTATTGTTTATTTATAAAATTATGTGGCTTGCTATCGTCTACAATATACCTTCCAAAATTTACATTCGGTTAAACAAAAGCTGGCGTTTCAGTACTGCTCATATTGTTGAGTTTACTATTCGTGTCGACGTCAGATTACTTGCAACAACGTTGTTCGTAATTCATTGTTTTAATTTTATTTCCTCGTTTCATTAAAATTTTATTTATGCCAGCGAGAAATAAGCGCCTGAGAATCGTTAGTTCTTTTACTGGAAAACCGTAGTACAGTGGCTTTACCTGGCTCCCGAACCTTGAACGATTTTCGAGCAGCTCACTACAAACTGCGGTATGTTTAGTTAACTGAATGTTTACAGTTAAATTTTTGTATCGCTTGCGAATGAAAATTTGCGGTTTGATTACTGGAATGTTGTTATGGTCTGATTCAGTCAAACATTTCTGAGCCATGGTCTGCAGAATGTAGCTGACAATGCAGCTGCATGCCGGCCAACACCGCTAGCTCGTGTTTGCGTTTACTGTTGTGCGTGTTTCAGTTTTGGAAAGCCACAAAAACGCGGCAGTTAACGAAGTGTCAATTATCTGTCCCAAAGAGCTGCAGATTTTAAATGTTATCGGATCGGATACGTCTTTCTTGACCTGGATCATCTCCAGCACCGTGATCCACGCCTGCCATGACCTTTCCAGCTGCAACACGATGCCCGCCGCCTCCACCGTGGGGACGTCCGCACCCCGGGCAAGGTTACTTTCCCTTTTTTTCTGGAATTTCCGCAGCAGTGTCCCGTTCATTGATCCTGTGAATAGAGCCGTAAGGATGATGCTGTCACAACCCAACACGAATCTACTGTACACGTACACTCGTCGTACAGATATTATATCTGCTTTGACTGCTTGTATGATTTCTTATAGAACTAATTGCAAGTTATTAAATAGTTATTGCTTCTTAAGTAAAATTGGAATTTTGTATACATTATTTGTATAAGATAGCTTCTAATCATTTCCTTGACTTGATTATCCACAAACTCTGCTATACTCTGATGATAAGCCGTCAACAGAGTTGACAGACGTGCACGACGGAAAGACAAATTAATTCGCAAGTATTGATTAATAGCTTCACACACTGACACAGGTACATAAGGTAGTAAATACTTACAAAATCCTGGGAAAAATATAAACTTGATCGGCAAATTTTGAATTGGTTAATTACAAATTTAAAGCAGTAAACGGTTGATATGGAGTGTAATTGCCATTGCACTACGGTAATCCACAAAGGATGACGAACGAAATATTGTTATTAAGTAATTTCTCTCTGACACTGGTACTTAATTACTGTAGCAAACATTTTCGCACGATTGGTGAACACCTTGTTCTAAGCCAGGTCAACTGCTGAGGAATCGCACCTTACCGACCACATTCCGTAGAAACGGACGCTTTTGCGGATGGACCATCTGGTCATGCAAGAATGTTTTACATTTCTGAAAATCGGAAGGTATCGCCGATACAGTCCCGCCAACACCTCAAAGATCAGCCGAGGCTCCTGCAACGAGATACAAAAATGTCAGGACACACCCGCTTCTTGTCAGCACTGAAACAAACGCTGGTGTTGCGGAACGCACCTCTTTCTTCATAAGCTGATGTAGATCAACCAAATCTTCGCTCAACAAGGCATCCAACTCCAGATGCGCTTGCCGCCGTAATTCTTGATAATAGTCGTAATATTATCTCGAATGGAAAGATACTTCGTTTGCGTATCAGTTCGATAATTTTGTCTGCTGGAGCCTCAGCCTGGAAGAAGCAGGAAAACGTGAGAAATTACTGAATTTGGCATCCTTAGTATGCTCATAATTATTGACGTGCTGGTTGATAAGAGTAACCAAATACGCAGTTGTAATTCAAACATTACACGAACTTGTGAAATAGTAATCTGACAGTACACGAATAAATGTTTGAATCGACACAAACATGAAAGTTAACGGTACATGTGCAATGTATGCGATATCCTGTCAATGCTAACGTAACGGTAGAAAATCGCTAACTGCCACATGATCAAAACAACTGCGGTTTACTCACTTTTATTCGTTCCAAGGTACTTAAACAACCATTAGCATCAAAAACTGCCATTTATGCAAGTATCGAAATCGGTATTCTAACCAAATTTGATCAAAGCAGCCGTTAAAAACCCTTATCAGACAAAGTAAGATGTTCATTTCTTTTGTTCTTCGTTGCTCTTCTTCCCTTGGGGGCGTCGCTGAGGCCCAGTTGTTCCTGTAATAATGCCCGGCGTTTCTTGTTGGTGGGCATAATAGAATTATGAAAACGAAAACAGTGAAACGCATGGGTAATATCTAACCGTTTTAACACTGCTTGAATGCCGGGAAACACACTCAGGAAAGCAAAAGTACGAAACATGCCAGGGACGCGTTTAGCATTACTGTAAGCGCAAATGTACATGACGTATATCTCTGTATGCTCTAGCTTTGTATGGAAAGCAGTGTGATAGCTGAGAAAAGCACAATTACAAGAAAAAGTAAAATAAAATGCAACTGAGAACTTTTCAACTTTATATTGTCCAAAAACAACTTCGGACAAAGAGACTAAAAAACATCCGCTTACCTTTAACTGTTCGAGTGGTTTGCCAGCGTCATCCAGCTGATCACCGATCTAGCCAATGACACCATCTGGGTGGTGGAAAAGCAGTCGGTGATTTTGGCATTGTTTGGTAACAAGTGCGGATCCAACGACAAGAAGTTATAGCCGGTCTCGTTCGCCATATGGTGCGCTGAATGATTTCTGGACAGAACAAAGAGAAATCTGGTTGTTCAATTAAAGAAATATAAAGTACACTGTGAAGTATGGACACGCAAATTAATACGAACAAACATTTATTAAAATATGAGTTATTCGTCATTGATCGTAGTGTAATGGCTTTTATCAAACTGAATGGTACAGTTGCGGAAAATTCGAGTACAATTTACTGATCTTCCGTTTACCTACTGTCGAAAACAGCCATATTTTTCTGGAAAATTATTACAGTCCATTTACGTAAGTATTTCGCGTGTTCGTCATAAAAACAGTCGATGAATGTTGAATTTTGTATTCTTTTAAGGTTGCTTATCAAATCTTTGTCGGAACATCAACGGTTCGTCAAGTCGCTTTGCAGAAATTTCCTTTGTCTGCGAATTTCTCGGTTGTGCAAATGGTACCATTTCCTTTAATTTTTCGATTAGCAACGGCAAACTTTGTTTAATCCGTAATTTTAATACACGAATTATTCTGATTGATCCTAATTTTTTCATGGAATTTATGGATACTTAAGGTGTATTGTGCATCTGCAGTTTACACAATAGGATGTGTGGGTTGTAGTACTAGTACATACGGAGTAAATCGTAGAACAATGGCGTACGATATCGTAATTTCTACGTATATACAAACGTAATGCCGTAGCAACTGAAAAACTATAGCGAAGGATATTTTTGAACGCCTTCGAAATTTTTTCTGTCCAAACTGCGAAACCATACCACACAAACGAAGGGTAGCAGAACGGACACCGCACCAACACAACCGAACTGGAGCGTATTAGAGATATAAACGAAAGACAAAGCGAGAAACTCAAACCCAGGCACTAAAATTGTGCGCTTTTAATGATGGACACTTTCCAAAACTGAAACAATGACAACAGTACTGTAAAGCTAAACGCAAGTACGAGCTTGTGGAACATGGTGTCTAGCAGCTGCAGTGTCTGCAGTTTGCAGTTCATCACTAGGAAATGTTTGTTAAATCACACAACTAAAACGTAATTTGTAAAAGGTTAAACACCAAATTTCTGTCCGAAAGCGATAAAAAAACTTATCTGTTGATATTCACTTTTCATTAAACATACTGCGTAGTCTGGAGGTGGATTTCTGGAAATCGTGCGTGCGTTAATTGAAGAAGTATAGCCACTGTACAACGATTTTCCAGGACTAGTACCACTGAGCATTTCCCGCTAGAACAAACAGAATTTTATAGAATACACAAAATATCACGTGTCATGAAAATAAAAGTAACCAGCTCAACAGTCAACGCCAAGCTGAAATGTCGTTATAAAAACAACAGAAAACTAAATAAAATATAAAGGTCAACGGCAGAAAAAAATAGCCAGAATTCGCACAGTTGATATGATTCGAAGAGGAATTTCAAGGGTATTTTGGTATCCTTTTGGATACAGTTATAACATTCTCTGGGCCCCAAAGAATGTCAAGACGGAATTCGTTGCATTGGCTGCACAGTCGGCAGGACTGCATAAACCAGAAAATGAAATACTGGATTATGGTGCCCTTACTGCTGTGGTTGTGACGGGGAAAAAATAAAGCAAAAAGGCATAAAGATCCGATTGTGAGTGTTGTAGAAAATACGAAGAAAATTGTAGAACAATGGCTCAAGTTATCGAAACAACAACACGTTGTCCATAAACACGATGCGTGACACGAAAAAAATGAGAGCAGTGGAGAGCAAAAAATGTTTTGAACATATCCGAACTTTTTTTCATCCTGTCCATGTTCAAAATCCTACCTAACACACGAGGAATAACCGAAAACAACCGCAAATCACGGGCACGGAACCGCGGGCTGGAGAATATCAGGGAGAAAACCGAAAGGCACTTCCAGACGTATGATATCGCATTTCCAGAGTCGTCTCAATAGTATGATACCGACACAGTTTGCGGAGTTGCGGAATTACGTTACCACTGTGTTGAAACAACAAGAATTCGTGATGTTTCATTATATATAGGAGTCCTGCATAAATCTGGCCACAAAAGCATTGCAATTGACCAACATATTTTTCAGCGGTTATAACACAGCCACGTGACCTTTACTGTTGACACGTTAGTAATCATACATATTCTACTTGTGAATTAACGAATCGAGCACGATTATTGTACATTCCTGACTTCAGTGCCAGTGAACTGTATATTGTGTGACATTTCTGCCTTTCTTCTTTTTCCCGGTTTCTCTCCGTCGTTGGGCCAGTGCAGTTCGCATGTTTTCATCCGCCTCCAGCCGTATTTCGCCCCATAACTCTTTCGTTTTTCCGTTTTGACAATATCGATGTCAAACTCCTGACTGACATGGTTATCCAGGGATTGGAGTTCCCAAAAATCATGGAAAATAATCATCGATTCCGTCAGGTCTGTTATGAATGCCGACTGAGCAGCAACAGGCAGGCAGGCAGCCAACCTTCTTCTTTCTTATCTAAAACCGCAGTTCACAGTGTTGTCGATGCAGTTGCATCTTTCTTGTTTTGTCAGTTATTTAACTGTTTTGTTGTGCAGACTACCGAATCTCTGCTCGAAAACCAGCTTGTCATGAATTCGTTCAACTTGAACAAAGAATGTGACAATCAACGAAAGTCGTAGTACGATGGCTGCTCAAATCGCAACGTCTCTCGTCTCTACCAGGCGGTCTGTGATACATTAGGAGCAACAACTTTAAACGAAGCAGCGTTTCAGACTGACCTTTTTTGCCCTTCCTTGTCATTCTTTTTGTTTTCCTCCTCCTCCTTCTTTTGACTATCTTTTCCTCTCCATTTTTCCCTTCTTCTGCTCCTTGCCCTTCGTGCACCAGTTCTGCTCCTTGCCCTTCGTGCACCACCATTCGGCCTTTTCTAACACTGCTGCTTCGGATTCTTCGCATTGTCGGCGCAGTTTATCCAGTTCCATGGCCAATTCCGGCGGATTCTTTTTGACGAACAACGACGGCGATTCGCCCTCCTCTTCCGTCAGGTAATCAGGGAATGCGCCCGTAGCGTCCGGGTATTCCAGGAACCACTGGCGAATCTGCCATGTGGGCGATTATGCCTAATCGAAATTTGTATAACTCATCATGTAACAGTTTGTTCAGTACAATCAGGAGAAAACGTGGTGTAGCGGCATTATGTGTACGTCCACTTTAAAGAATACCAGCACGCAGCAGTAAATCAACCAAACGGTTAAAACAATTTGTATTATAAATTTTTCCCCCTTCAGTTTCTGTATATTCTCTCTGTTTTTCTCTCTCATTTCTAATTAATTTTCTGTTTCAACCAACTTTTTAGTTCCAGAAAATCCTAACAAACAGTGGTTTCTTGAACACATAGACTTGTACCAAAAATGTACTTCCTATAGAAACTGGAATACTTCTTTGACAAAGGATTCAAATGGTTAGCCTCGATCGGAAGTCCGCTATCATTTAAAACTGTCTAAATAAAGCATTATCTGTTTATTTATAAAATTACAGTACCTATTTGAATTTTGTGTTATTGTTTATTTATAAAATTATCTGAATTTTTATCGTCTAAAATACCCTCCAAATTTACATTCGGTTAAATGCAGGCTGGCGTAGCTAGAAACAGACATTTTCTGTTGAACCTAATCGGCATTATTGAATGAAACAATACAATAAGAATTACGAACAATCTCAACAATGACTTGCAGTGGAAGTGAAACCGCGTTCCAGTATACTGCTCATATTGTTGAGTTTACTATTCGTGTCGACGTCAGACTACTTGCAGCAACCAAGGCAGATGACATTGGTCATCTGCCTTGCAACAACGTTGTTCGTAATTCATTGTTCTAATTTTATTTCCTCGTATTGCATTAAAATTCTATTTATGCCAGCGAGAAATAAGCATGCCTGAGTCAGTTATGTTACTGGAAAGACCAGGAAAACTGTAGTACAGAGGCTTTACATGATTCTAAACCTTTAACGATTTCGAGCAGCTCACTACAGACTACAAACTGCATTTGTTTAGTTAACTGAATGTCAACAGTTTTTTGTATCGCTTTCGAACGAAAATTGCGGTTTCATTGCTGGAATGTTGTTATGGTCTGACTTAGTCAGACATTTCTGAGCCACAGTCTAGCTGCCGGCCAACGCCGCTAGCTCGTGTTTGCGTTTTGTGCGTGTTTCAGTTTTGGAAAGCCACAAAAACCCGGCAATTACCGAAGTATTATCTGCCACAAAGAGCTGCAGATTTTAAATGTTGTCGAACCGGATAGCTACGCGTCTTTCTTGACCCGGAACATCTCAGCCACACTGCATGATCCCCGCCTGCCGTGACCTTTCCCGCTGCAACAGGGAAGATCTCGTAAGAACCCAGTACGAATTTACTGCGCGTATTCTATCTTCTTTCATTGTGTGTATCATTTTTTAATTAAGTAATTGATCAAGTAATTATTACCTAATTATCTAAGTAAAACTGAAATTCTATGTGTGTTATTTGTGTCAGATTCTTTCTCTGTTTGTTAGTTCTGTTTTTCCGCACATGTGTGCACACGTGCCAATCTGTTCATGATTATTTTTTACTTGTATAGAATAGCTTCTGATCATTTCCTTGACTTGATTATCCACAAACTCTGCTAAACACTCTGATGATAAGCCGTCAACAGAGTTGACAGACGTGCACGAAGGAAAGACAAATAAATTAATTCGCAAGTATTGATTTTTAGCCTTACACACTGACACAGGCACATAAGGGAGTAAATACCTACAAAATCCTGGGAAAAATATAAACTTGATCGGCAAATTTTGAATCGGTTAATTACAGCAGTAAGTGTGGTATGGCGTGCATAAGCCATTGCACTACGGTAATCCGCAAAAGATGACGAACGAAGTATTGTTGTTAAGTAATTTCTCTCTGAAACTGTGGCAAACACATTCTTACGATTTGTGAACACCTTATTCCGAGCCAGGTAAACTGCTGAGGAATCACAACTTATCGACCACATTGCGTAGAACAAAAAGGACGTTTGTGCGGATGGACAATCTGGTCAGGCAAGAATGTTTTAAATTTGGGGAAAAATCGGTAGGTATCGCCGATACAGTTCCGCTAACACCTCACAGATTAGTCATGGCTCCTGTAACGAGGCAGCAATGTCAGGGCACACCAGCTTCCGGTCAGCAATAAAACATACGCTGGTGATGCGGAAAGCACCTCTTTCTTCATACGTTCAACCAAATCTTCGCTCAACAAGGGATCCAACTGCAGATGCGCTTGCCGCCGTAATTCCTGATAATACCCGTAATATTATCGCGAAATAGAAAGATACTTTGCTTATCAGTTCGATAATTTTGTCTGTTTGTTCCTTGGGAAATGGCTTAAACGTGGGAAATTACTGGATTTGACGTAAATCGTATGTTCATAATTGTGACGTGCTGGTTCATACCGGTAAGAGTAACCAAATCGTTGTTATTCAAACATTGCACATTTCAAATCAAACATTACGGAAAAAATTGCGTAAAGGTAGAAACTCGCTAACTGTGCCATGATCAAGACAACTACAAGTTCTGACTTTTATTCGGTCAACGGTACGAGTACGACCGTCGACATCAAAAGCGTCATTTACACAAGTACCGAAATCAGTATTCTAATCAAAACGCCTGCAAAAAATTCTTATCAAACAAGGTAAGAAATTCATTTCTTTTGTGCTTTGTTGCTCTTCTTTTTGCCCTTGGGGGCGTCGTTGAGGCCCAGTTGCTCTTCTAACAATGCACGGCGTTTCTTGTTAATGGGCATTTTGGCGTACCAAGCCTGAAAGAACAGAAACAGCAACGAGCAGGGCAATGTACTAACAGAGGCGAACTGCATAAAATTCGACTACGGAAAACGAAAATAATGAAACACATGAGTAAAATGTAAAATCAAACTGTATTAACACTACCGAAATGCTTGGAAAGTCAAATAAAAAATATGAAACATGTCTATTGCGCGCTTGTCAGTACTGTATTCAACCGCAGATGTATGGTATTCGGAAAACAGTGTAACTTTTAAGAAAAGACATCAATCCAGAGAAATTCAAAATAAAAATTTAACTGAGACCTACTCAACTTTATACTGTGCAAAAAACCAAGAGATATGCTTACTTCGAACTGCTCGAGTGGTTTGCCAGCAAACAATTTGGCCTGCGCACACAGCGGAATGAAACGGTCGATGGAGATGGAAGCGGGATCAAACCGGCGTTCCTGATCACCCGAGGCGAATCCACCCGGCGGGGTCATCCAGCTGATCACCGACCTGGCTAATGATACCAGCTGTGTCGAAGAAAAGTACTCGGTGATTTTGGCTACCGTCGGTAGCAAGTGCGGATCCAATGATAAGAAGTTGTAGCCGGTCTCGTCCGCCAAGGTACGGTGAAGAATTTCTGGACAAAATAGATGGATTTGGTTATTCAACTGAGAGAACGACACGCGAGCAAAAGCAAATTAACAAGAGCAAAACTCAATACAATACTAGAAGTAATCAAAATATTGGTCATTCATCGATGATCGTAGTGTACGGGCTTTTATCAAAATGAAACGGAAGACTGTACAAAATTGCACTATAATTTAATGACAATCAATCTTCGAGTGACCTTCTCTCGAAAAGAGCAGTATTTTTCCGTCAGATTATTGCAGACCGTTAATTTTTATTCTTTTCGGGTCGCTAATCAATTCTTTCTTAACTCTATAGAACCCAACTGGGTCATGGTGACCCAACCGTGAGTAAAAATAATTTCCACAAAATAAACAGGAGCA
>JAQGAU010002829.1:0-14505 GCA_034698045.1 Paramacrobiotus richtersi
GACCACAAAAGTCACCGGAAACCACAACCACAGTCGACCACAACCACGTCCGTGGTCGCCACGTTTTCGATACACCCTTCAGCTCACAATCATTCCGGTAAGAAACTTATCTCCAATGCAGTTTTTACAGTTTAAACCTGCGATATGCATCACATAACTCTGGAGGATCAGTAGTTCGTTGTCTTGCATGAGACTGCCATAGTATTAAACCATAGATTCTATGGCATAGAAATATGTTGAAGTGGTGAACATCGAAGCGTAAGGTATCCCAAAGGTTCCTACCAGAGTCATTCACACATAAGCACAAGTCTCACTCTGCAGCGGTCAATGGTGGATGGAATACAAGAATTCCCAAAAGTCTCTGATCACAACCATACTCTTAAAAACAACGCTCGACATCGTATACACTAATAGTGTGATTATGTTTGGCGCCTCGGAAAAGAACTTGCCAAGCACATTGACCCCGTTGGGAACTTGTCCCTCACTACTCAGCTCGGCAGCCATCTGGTTATTCCTCAGCACATTGCCATAAAGACTGGCATTGCATGTGGCTCGTTAGCAATCCTACAATCTTCAGGACGTTCCGGTCAATTCTCCTGAGAAACTAGGAAAGAAAGGTTGACCGTCACCAGACCGCTGATCCACTGATCCCCACGAAAGAAGTCCGCGAATGTAAGGAAATGGGCGTCGTCAGCGACGACAGAATTGGTTGTCCATCCCAGCAAGCCCAGCAGGATAGTGGGACAGAGGGGACCCAGCATCATGACGGTACCAGGAACCATAAAGTTGAAGTGCAAGCGCCATATGGTGACATCCAAGAGTTGGGGTTTGGATCAAAACCGCAAACAATCAATCCGGCATACCAATAATGAAAACAAGTATGGGCTGAGCCATTGGGCTGCACGTTGGCCTTTCTGGTGGAGCAGTAAACTGCGCTGCATCTTTTGAAAAGAATAAACTTTGTAATTGTATTACAAGTATGGCAGATACTGCCTACTTCCCAGAAGAACGGGAAACCACAAAGTTTGTTGTACTTCATCTCTGTGTAACATGCGCAATGTGATGACGAGAATGACACGATAGTTTTAAAAATACGGGTCTACGGACCCGGAATTCGGGTGCACATGTTTCCATACTATGCATAAAATTATAAAGAGCAAACAAAAACCCGACTTTACAATGAATCAAAACTTTAACACAAGGAATACCAGTGAACGTTGTTTAGCGCGTATAATTGCCCGCCTAACATTGACATTATTCAGGATGACGATTGTTGTCAATATAGCACCTATATACGCTTTTCGCAGCCAGTAATGAGTATCACGTCCCAGGCGCCGATACGGAACACAAAACTCCACCATCACCCAGTTGTATAGCCGAAGCGGTCCCTCTATTCGCTCTTCCGGTACTCCAAGCCACGCAAAGCCAAGCAAGAAAAGGCAAGCTAACCAGGAAATCAAAATCGAATAGATCCCTACTAAAAGGTAAACGAAGCATATGACATCCCTTAATGTTCCCAGCCAATCCTCGGCAATGTCTTGTGTTGATGGGTTGCTGGAAGTACCGCTGGCGGAAACAGTTGGGACGTACTGCAGGTATTCCAGTAGAACCAGCAAGAATGACCCGGAATCCTCCGGTGGAACGGGTGCAGAGATACCCGCTCAAGCAAGCAGGCAAAAATGCCGATTGCGCCGATTAGCGCTAGTTTTAGGGTTGATTGCAGCTGCTCAGGGAACCCAATTGTCCGGTATAGTGGCACCATGTTTCGGCATTTGCATCCATAAAAATTAATAGTAATGGACTGAAAGCATTGTAGAGATTGTAGAACAGGTGCGCGAATCAATATTTACTCACGAGACAAGCATTCCTGCCGGCTAGACGCTTCCATTACGATCCACTGTGCGCTGGTACGGCCTGTGTTATGTACTCAGTACTCGCCGCTACTCAGTACTTGCGTTATTACCGCCACTGTACAGAACGACTATGCTATCGATCAGAAGCTGCCTCCACGGTGTGCCGGTGGCCTGTGTACACTGGTCAGCAAAGGATGATAAAGGAGGTTATACTGCATTTTTTCTAACATCTGGTTAGTAGTCACTACACGCAAGATTTCGTAAGTGCCGAAGAGCCAGTGCGGTGTCTCTAACATTGGTCCTGCGATCCGCTGAGCAGTTCGTTGCAACAAACAGTGGGGCAAAAAGCAATGCCTGGATATCTGTCAAAATTAGTAGAATAATCACACAAAGCGGTACTGACAGTCAAACATCGTTTTCACCAAAAAAGAGTAATTACTTGGAGTTAAAAGGTTTTGCCGATTATTTCCGTTAAAACCTTGATAGTAAAATTCATATTCTCTACCGAACTTCATATTTTTTTATGGATGTGTGAAACATATGGGGATACTATACCGGCAACCCATCTTATTCCTTACGCTAGTGATAGTCATTCATCAACTTTTTCGATCCTTTTTCCCGCGACTCTTCGATTGCGCTGTTTTGTTGGAATGGTGAACATCTCCTCGTTTCATGCCGAACATTCTTCCTAGGAAGATCGTGACATCCTGCCGGTAATCTCGACACATCACGAGAAAGGTGGCCTATAAAACAGACCGACGATTTGACAGACATGACATTCTAGGTCATCATACTGTAAAACTTACCGGTGTACAGGAACAGCCGCTGTAGTATAATAGCCTCAACCACAGTGTCAAGGTCGGGCGTTGAGCATGGACCCCTTGGAAATACGTCAAACTAACAATATACGGGACGTAACTGGCCGTAAATAGCACACTGGAAACCAACAGCATTTTCGCGATGATCATCCTCTTTCTGGCAGTTTTTATCATCTGTCCACAACCAACCCTGTTCTTCTTCGACCTATTGCGAATTTCCGTCGCCATAATGATGAAGTAACAGAAGAACGTCAAGCCGATCGGCAAATACATTCCAATCGTGAACAGCATCATCGAGGTCGCATTGAATGGATTCCGATAACTACAACCGTGCCATGGCGTAGTCACAACCACAATCTTTCCAACGGTCTCGAGAAACATGGGCAGATTTGCCGCAAACGGAATCATCCAGCTCAAAATCACCACCAACACAACAGTGCTTTGCTTCGTCCATGTTACGTAACTGTGCGGGAAAACAATGGCAACCAGTCGATTAATGGCCAAAAAGCAGGATGACCACTGTCCCGCATCGACAATCAATAACAACCCAAAGTAATAAAAACGACAACCAGTTGTGCCTAATTGTAGATTATGATAGTACGTGGTAAACGACATGACGGTAACGAATCCACCGCCGTTGATCGCTTGAACGGCGAGCAAATGGATGATCAGTAATCGGCAGCCAAAGTGGATTGTCCGTCGGAAGAGCATGGATACTATCAGCAGCAGGGATAGTAAACCACCGACGAGACCTATGAGAAGATTTGCGGCAAACCATGCTGTAAGTTCTGATTGGAAAAGAGTCCACGTTGGCATCAATTCACTGCTTTGTGATACGTTGCATGTCGTGTTGTTCATGGTTATTCAGTATCAGGCTGAATATCAGATCAAAGTTTGATCATCAACCGGTTAAAGCGATAATGTTTTCTCCAGTGGAGGCTTTTCTCCCGAAGAAATGTCATGCATGGGATTCTGTTTGCGATTAACTACCATCTGCGTAGTTAGCTACATATCACAAAAATAAGGTTTCCTTTCTCTTGTGAAGGCTTATATAACGTTCAATAATAATATGGCTTAATAAGGCTTCTCGCTGGAAGGTCTTTTCTCTTATGGACGTACATAATATGCGTTGCGCGTAGGCTTTAACTTATCGACAGAACTGAAACCACAAGCCGGGCAACGTCACCTGCATTAGCGGAAAGTCGGCAAGTATAATTATGGAGAGAATTAAAAGATCGCATGGAACGGACCAATAAACCCGTGAACAAAATCCACAAGAGACATAATCTTTGTTGAATGCCATGAAAACTTGCCATTTGCCTGCCTGGATACTGGATCGATATGGCATCAAAACGGTACTCCGGCTATGGTGTTGGTCACCCTTACTTAGTGTCACATTCAATCACACAATGCCATAGTTTCGGTTAAATTTGTTGCTGTGTTATCAATGGATTTTTGCGCGCAACAGAAACGTATCACAACGATAAAAAGGCACAGACGCAAACATCGGCGTACCTAACCGTTAGATTTGAGGAATACTAATGTGGTTACACCGACTCAAGTTCATCCCCAAGGGGTTCGTAATTATCATGTTATTCGTCTTGCTGTGTTTTGCTTGGCTTGCCTTGGAGATAATCCTAAATGGAATGGAACAGAACGCCGAAAGGAAGAACTGCAATTATAATGTTTACTGTCTGTGAGCTTTTAACATATGACCGATGAGCTTTGAAACCTGAGCTCCAAAGACTGCACTACATGACCTGTATATCGACCATTCACATGTTACGGTTATAAAGTACTGTACATGGCTATCGCTTGTAATGTAAGGTACACTCAGTCTGGTACAGTATAAAGAAACGTATCAAGGAAAACACGAAACGAAAAGATTGAATTGTCCCAACTGGAACAGCAAGAGCAACCAACGTATGAACCGGAGCACTCACATAATTCCAAAATCTTCGGTGAATGACGGTAAGTTTGCTGTTAAACTGATGTTTTCTGCGACCATATTTTCCTGTCATTGCTGTGTTTGGTTCTGGTATGTTCGGTAGTGGGCACGAAGCCATTCACATACGAACGGCCCTGCTGGACGAAATGCTCCAGAGGAATAAACTTGTTGTTGTTGCTGATAATGCAGTGCTTTAAATAGTTTTCGGTAGTCGTCTAAACGTCGACCGACGCTCCGCTTGCTAGTAATTAGGTGTGAAGAAATCAACTGTATTAGTTACTCTGTATCCAGAGTATGCATGGCGATCCTCCTTGGCCATAGGCGTTGTATGGAATTGTCTGCGATCGAAATGCGCGTAATAAAATTGTTAATGACTTTATTCTGCTGCTGAACTTGTCTTGCCTCGTATAATTATGTTATCGCCTCATGTATGTTTTCGGATTCTGTACACTATGCGGATGTACATTTTCTTGACGCTCTCCATACCGACTTCGAATAACTGTAAATGTTTGTATTTTAATACCATTGCTATTTGGTTTTGTAATTTGCTAAGGACAATCTCCGACTTTAACTGTGGGGGCGCGGTACATAAGAGCGTCGTATATATTAAATGACTGTAGTTGTATTCTTGTGTATACTACAATAATGCGATGCTGCAGTGGACCCCTTTGGCAACTTTGGCGGTTATTGTAGTCACACATCAACTTTCTCGATCCTTTATCCCTCGACTCTTTGATTCCGCTGTGTTGCTTGACTGTTGAATGCCCTGCCGTTTTACACCACACAATCTTCCTACGAAGATTATGACATCCTGCCGATATTCCCGACACATCACCAGAAAGGTCACCTGCAAAATCAAACTGTGTGAAAGAATGCTCGACATTCCAGGCGAAGATAGTCTGCTTCGTACCGGCGTGCAGGAACATCCGCTGTAATACAGCAGCCGCAACCACAAAACCAAGGTCGGACGCTGAGCATGGACCCCTTGGAAATACGTCAAACTGACAATATAGGGAACATAACAGGCCGTGAACAATACACTTGAAACAAACAGCATCTTGGCGATGATCATCCGCTTCTTGGCAATCTTTATCATTTGTTTTTGATTGGGTCCAAAACCAATCTTGTTCTTTTGGAATCTGTTGCGGATCTCCATTATCATGATAAGGAAGTAACACAAAAACGTCAAGCCAATCGGCAAATACATTCCAACTGTAAACAGACTGATCGACGCTGCGTTTAATGGGTTACGGTAATTGCAACCTCGCCATGGGGCAATGGTCACCACAATCTTCCCGACCGTTTCGAGAAACATCGGTAGATTTGCCGCAAAGGGAATCACCCAGCTCAGAATGATCACCAACAGAACAGTGTTCCATTTCGTCCATGCTGCATACCTGTGCGGGAAAACGATAGCAACCAGTCGATTAATGGCTAAAAAGCACGACGACCACTGTCCTGCATCGACGATCAATAACAGCCCAAAGTAATAATAACGACAACCGGTTGGTCCTAATTGTAGATCGAGATAGTACGTCGTAAAGGACATGACGGTAACGAATCCGCCGCAATTGATCGCTTGAACCGCGAGCAGATGGATGATTAGTAATCGGCAGCCCCAGTGGATTGTCCGTCTGACTAGCATGGATGCGATTAGAAGCAAGGAAAGTAAACCTCCAATACAACCGATGGAAAGGTTTGCGACGAACCATGCAGAAAATTCTGAGGGGAAGCGAATCCATGCCGGCGTTGGTTGATTGTTTTGCGGAAGATTGAACGTTGTGTTATTCATGATTTGTCGCAAATTCGGGCTGGAATCAGTTAGGATATAGCGATAATTATCTCCTGTATGAAAAATGAATCTTGTTACCCAACAGCTCTTAAAAGCTAGGCTATTGCTTTCTGTTTGCGTGGAGCGAATTATACCGGTAAGAAGTCGCTTTGCTTTACTTATTAAGGAGATTGATACGCGTAGGCTTCTTAAATATACGGCAGAATGAAATATAGATGTCGCACATGATTATTCACGTTGCCTGATTATAATAAGGAGGAGAATATTCATTGAAAAATCACATGGAATGGAACAACAACCTCTTGAACAAAACACAACTCGCAAGAGACATAATCACTGGAATGTTGTGGAAACCTCACCTTTTGCGTGCAGTGATGTCGTTTCGCCGAGACAACGATCACATTGTTCGAATTGTACTCAGCATTAAGGCTACAGATTTCTTTATCAAAGGGTTCTTGTATGCATGAACAGTTGGAAACCGCATGACAACGGTTCAGATATAGCTGTGCGGGGAGCTAATCTCCCTGGTAGTTGACTGCATCTCGCAGTCTCGTGTGGCGCTTGTTTGCTGCATCTTTACGGATATTAGGCTAATGATTTGACGCGTGCAGTTAATATCCAGCCGAGTCTTTCCAGAAAGCACAATGCAGCTGATTGTTTTTGCTTCAGTGAAGAAATCTTCTTGTTGTCGGTAACGCGATAACTGAATTGCCTACGCCTAATTTGACGTGCTTAAATGGCGTAAGACAGTAGGTTACCACATGTGCCGCACCTGATGTGCGCACCCTTTCATTCTCGCTGTTTTATAATAATATTATTGTTATTCTTACAGAGGAATACAAGTAATGACTTGTATTTTCAATAACAGAAGCGAGAGGTAACCGTTTCTCACCGCGAGACAACGCGTGTTAGGCGGGGGCATTCGTGATTCGGATATTCTTATCTCTGTTAAGTTTTAGCAAATAAAACAACATTCGCATAACGGAATACATAAGAACCGATGCAGCTTCACCTAGTCTCCAAAAAAAGTGTTCGTACATGGTCCATCGGGCTCGCGAATTAGATAATATTTACGGTTCTTTGGCTTGCCACAAATATCGTTTGTTCCCTTGTTTATAAACTAGGGAAAGCACGACATTATGGGTAAGCCACAAGACAAAGGCACGAGCGAATAGTGGCCATTTAGTTTCCGGGATGTTTGCTGCTGCAACTGCATGTGACACAAGAATTAATGGGAGACTCGTCTAAAGGAGGCGTTTTAGCCCGAAGAAAAAGTGAACTACTGGCGCAGCTTTTTCCAGACAAAAGGCACGCTGGTATTAACTGTGCAACATGAGCTTGGTTCCTGCGATGAGTAGACTGGTATGGAACTTGCTTCGAACGGATCGATATACCACCCTTCGAATGAGAAATGGCGCGGCTGTATCGAGCCATCCACTTTGAGCATATGGTATGTCTAGTACTGATGGCGCTCCTGGGTGGTAAGATTTTACGTGTACGCTGGAATATCTACTCAAAAATCGGCGCAGATCAAGCAAATCGATAAAATCAACACGTGCAACACGTGTTGCTTCTAAATAATATGATGGATGTTCTAAACTTGAACCGTCTCGGTTTAGTTTAGTTTAGTTTATTACTGAGCAGACAAAGCCATGGCACTATCAGGTCAGTCCGGTTTACCATCTCTTTCTATACAATTGCCTGAACGCATTTGTTGGAGTTATTGATTGGTGGTGTTGCTGGAACGGAACCATGAAAGTCTGGTAGTCTTCATGTCACCTACTCGTGTAACGTAATCCGAGAGGTCACCAGCACAACAAACCCAATCGGCAGGAAAGACTGCGTACGCACTGGTACCGATAATGATACCTTAAACCGTATCGATCGGCAGGAACACTTTCAGTAGTACAAACCTCTAGTACAATTGCCTGATCAGACGCTGCACACGAATCCCTTGGAAATATGCCAAACTAGCAAAGCAGAACATTTCCGTAAACAAATCACTCGATTGCATCGGCATCTTGGTGATCATCATCCACTTCCCTCGATCGTCTTCATGTCTGCTGTTCGTCAAGCCCAAAATTAACCATGTTCTTCTGGAGGCTATTGCGAATCAATCTTGTCTTCACAACTGATAAGAACTTAGCTTGAAAACACTCGGCTTGCCGTTGTATTTGTAAACTGAAACAGGTATGCACTATGCAGAACATCGCTCTTAATGGTTACGTGCCACATTAAATGTAATATTAACTTTCAGGCAATATCACTTATCAACATAAAGAAAAAGGGGAAAATATCACTCGTTTTTCCGGTCAGAATGGTGAATTAAAACTGATTAAACTACGTTCACCGAAATTTTCCCAACGCAAACATGCACTTGCCTCAGGTGAGTTCCTGTTTGCGCTAGGATAATTTCTCAGGCAAGTTATCTGTCTGTGCAGCCGTACTCGGATCACGGGACGATCAGTCATACAGTTGCCGGTTCGCGTAGT
This sequence comes from Paramacrobiotus richtersi, assembly GCA_034698045.1. Classification (NCBI taxonomy): domain Eukaryota; kingdom Metazoa; phylum Tardigrada; class Eutardigrada; order Parachela; family Macrobiotidae; genus Paramacrobiotus; species Paramacrobiotus richtersi. The sequence continues at coordinate 8,904 of JAQGAU010002829.1, forward strand.
CTGAAGTCTACTTACGTGTAGGCCGCAAGTAGACTTCACGCTGTCCGTACATTTTGTCCCCATTCATTTTTTCTCCGCATCCCTCAGAATCGCACTGAAAGAGCGATAACCGGGTACGATATGCGATCACAGTTCTCTCAGTGCGATGCTGATCGGACTAGAACAGTATGTCCGGCTCCTCAGGTAAATAATCTGTGGAGTGAGGACATTTCCGATATGCCAAAGGACGAAGTCTGGAGCGAGTTCTCATTCATTTGAACGAGACATTGTATGTATGTATCTGGACGATGCTGCTACTACTGCAGGTGGCGTGACATCCGAGCTAATGTTTACTGCGTCTGAAGGAAACATTTCGGCGCGATGGGACAAGTAATCTACTAGCACTAGCTTAACTGTATCCGACTGAACGGCACGCTGGGCATAAACTGTCAAACGTGGGTTGGATTCCTGCGGGGATGAGACTGGTACGGAGAGTTTGCTTCCGACGGATCGATATGCGCCACCTTTCGAACGTGAAATGACGCGGCTGTATTAAGCCATCCACTTTTAACAGATTTACTTTCTCTGTCTATGGCGCCCCAGTATGGTTAGATTTAACTTCTACGCTTCAGTTTCTATCCATTAGGTACACGTTATAATATATACATGAGAGGGTAAGTAGCAGTACGACGGGTACGAGTTTTGCCTGCAGAGGTGACTTTACATTCTACAGTACGTACAGCAGACTCAGTCAGAAGCTAGGCTTTAACTGTGCAAAGTGAGTTCAATTCCTATGATGAGGAGACTAGTACAGATTTGCTTTTGACGGATTAATATCCTACCACCTGTCGAATTTACGGGACACGGTTGGATTAAGTCATCCACTCGGAACATCTACATACTTATGTGTTACGGTCCTCTGGGGTGGTTAAATTTCACGTGTACGCTTAGGTTTCTGTACAATAAGTAGAGCAAAGCGTCCTCATTCACAACTATTCAATCGATGATAACTCGAGAATCAATAGACTCGCCTTGCTGGGCTGGTGGTTTGGATTCCGGTGGCATTGTGGCAACAATGTATGCTGTTACAGCGCACCACCTGCAATCAGTGCTATGGAAACTGGGGGTCAAAGCTCAAAGCCCGGAGGGTGAACTGTTACTTTCCGCAAGTAAGCGATGCAGTTAACACTGCAACGCCCTCGCTAAATAAAATTTTTGGCTGGCCATAAACAGCTGCGCAACGTACTTACTTCACATGAGCAGGAGTACACATGAGCAGTTTATTGAGTTACGCCCTCGCAATGACGATTGAACAAGGGGACACCTCGCCGTTATCTGGTTTACCGTGTTCAGGGGTCGTCTCAGCAGTGTTGTACAGAATATATGGATGAGAGAAAAACCGTTTCCGGTTGAAGTCGTCGATGCTTTATTAGAAAGTGTGGGGTACATTGCTGTATTGTCTCGGTTACAGCACATAGTAGTCAGAAATGTCAGCTACAGTGAAAAATGAACCGACTCGGTATGACAGAGTGCAGTACGCGTGCTGTTTCTAATAAAGGTGCTTAGAACCGTAACGATGTGCAGGCTCAAATGCCGCTCAATGGCCCTAGTACAATAAGCCAATAACTTTACCCGCAATACCAAACCGGGCGCTCGAAGTGTTTCCGTGAAATTGCGCCAAAATAGCGGAGGGTAAGACATAACTTGCACGCAAATTATATCTCATGCGCTGCTATTTTGCTGTTGCAATAACAGTCGACACCGGCGGCATCATGATTAGTGAGGATGAACAAGCAATCGCAACGGGAGTAAACAGAATAGAACAGAGGAATAATGACAACGGACATTTCCAATACTTCACAGAGTAAATTCAGGAGCGAATAGTTATGGCCATTTATTTGCAAGCTTCATTGTGATTGCTGCTACATCGGATACTGCTACAGCTACCGGTTGTGTGACGCCGGAAGTATTGTGAAACTGGTCTTAAGAGAAGCATTTCGTCGCAGAAAGTACAGGAACAGCTAGCGCAGCTGCTTCCAAATGAGAGGTGCGCCGGGCTTAAACTGTGCAGCATGGGTTGTGATTTCTAACGAAGGACAAGACGAACTTGTGCGAAATCTGTTTCTGACGGATCGATATTCTGCCACGTTTGGTAAGTGACGTGATGCGGCTGGATTTAAGTCATCTACTCTGAGCAGTTTTTACGTCTGCGTGTGTATGGCACTCGCTCCTGGGAGGGTAAATTCAACGTCTACCTCCGATGACTTGCGCGTTTACGCGTACAAATGGAAGTACCGCTAGCAAAAGGAACCGGCATACTTACGCGCCTGCCGTTGAGTGCACCTATATCACAGCGTACGTCACCGTTCGGAGCTGTTCGATCGATGATAAATTGATAAGAAAAAGATTTAAACACATAAGAAAACACGTTATGTAGTGTAGTGGCTGCGACTCTGCTACGCTTATACCTGCAATATAGGCCAGTGCGCCTTGAATACAGTTCCGCGAGACAATATTATATGGAAATCGGAGATCACGGGTTCAAATTCACGATGACAAATTGGTAAGTACTTTCCGGGAACAAATAATTTGACAGGTTCCATTCCGGAAGCAGGTTCCCTGCGCGGCATGCTCGGGGGTATCGGACTTCGCTTATCCCTTACGGGTTTGTCTGATATCGAAACAACAATAACCGTAATAATAACTGAAACTAGCTGCAGATTTGGTAATAAGTAAACTAGCGGACGTGCATCCTTCACTCTGAAAACTTGTCGAGTCGACCGCATTCACAGTGCATTGTCTAATGGAAAGGTCATAATTATTGTCTGCTTTTTTCTGCGCTCCTTTCTGACACGATAACTTTCTTCAAAATCGTCCGATTTCCTTCAGATTTGACCAGTATGTTGTTCACTACGAATTCTGGAGTTCTATTGATTTTGGACCATACGGTTTCCCAATTAACAAAATTATTAAGGTTATGGTTTTACCGCTAATATTGGAGAATAGGAGAGATACTGACCAAATCGGAAAGCCTCTTGCGCAATTGAACACAATCGAAAGCGTATCTAAAACACATAAAATGCAGCCCTACGATCTATGAGCATTATATCGCTGCGGTCTTCATCGCCAACGTGAGCGGAGAGCGATTACCTAGTTAAGCACTTTGTTGAAAGGAGTGCGTTTTCGTGTAAAAAGTAAGTAGAAAACAGGCGCAAATGATTCCAGGTGAGCTGCACGCTCGGCTCTAACTGTGCAAGTAACGTTCGATATTCTTTCCTGTGATGCCGACAGTGGCATTGGTTTCTAACGGATCTATACCCTGCCACCTTTCGAATGTAACATGACCCGGCTGGATTGAGTCACCTATTCGAGTATCTACGTATGTTGTATGGCGCACCGGGGCAGTTACTTAGCACATCACTCACTGAGAAAGTAAGAAGAAACAACAACGAAAAAATCAGGTCATAACCGTGTGTAAAAGTTAATGTCAGTACTCTGACTCTGTGGATTTGTCGTGCATAGTCTCAGAATTACGAATCCGGTAATATGCGGATAAAACGCGCTACCTACCATTCATGCTATGCGATCCGGAGCTCCAAATTCCGGCGGAGAACTGTTTAGTACATTCCGAAAATAAACCAGCTGCTTGTAACACTCTCGATACAATAAGACTTTCACTTTTTTTATGACTGCGTAGCGTACAACTTGTACGTCGTTATAAGCGTGGCTCACTGCCACGTACGCAACGCTGACAAAGCATTAAAGCAAGTACTAGTATACATCTCATAATCATAGTTATTTATTTAAACCAAAGTTTCATTTCCGTCCTTGTAGTGCTTTGTTCACAGTCGAGGATGCCTTCATAATGCCGTTTAAAATGTTGCCTCCTTGCTACTCTTATGACCGACGCGGCGGCGCCTTTATGATCGGCTACTCGAAAGAAGGCATTTTCCATGAAAATCACATATATTTTCTACCGAACGTCATGCAAAACATGAGTTTTTCGCGTTTTTTTGCTCTGGTTTTGTTGAGAACATCGCGTTAAAATCACCCACCGCCACATCGCAGGTTTCTTGCGGCCCTGCATTAAAACGAATCGACGTCACTCTTCGGGGATCGGGAATTCGAGATGTTAAACCGTGACGGCAACAACATAGTATGGTACTAATGGTAGAAGTATTCTGTAGAAGTAATTACAAAGATACACCGGATTCTACATTGTACAGAAATCCGGCTTACCAACCAGATGTGACTTGTTGGTGAACGCGTTCCAACAAATGCAGTACACAGCTTGTCCGTTGTGGGCATCTAGAGAGTAGTGTTTCGATGCGTAGTTCCCCGATGGCCATGAGGGGACTACGCTGCGCAACACAACTTTATGGATGTTCGGACCGTTGACCGGATTCATAGATAAATAATCAGGCCCTTCGATCTGGGCAACCGGTACCCAGTGGTCACCCGATTTGTGGCTGATTTTACTGTAATACAGAACTTGTAGACAGATACCTGTATACGTACAGTCGAAGTTAACTGGACAGCTAGTCAGTTACCTTTTTTGAAGTAGTATTTCAGAAGAGCGTTCGGAAAGTGCGCTCCCACAGCGTAAGAATACAATTCCCCTCGCGGTAGGACCAATAACGTACAAGTATATAACTTTTGGAAACCTGCTGATCTGGCTGTTTTTTTTGCTTATCTGTTGTGAGCCATTTCTGGTACTGTATATCGATCGATATACCGCTTGCTTGCATGTGGCTGACAAACTGACAATTCTGTACATCTGGTATTTGCTAATGCCACTGCCAAACAATGGCCCGTATAACCAAAGATTTATCGTATGTATGCTAGAAATTAACGAAAGTGATAAACCTACGACATTTGTGGGCTGTCGCTACATCACCGCGTAGTTTTCTGCATGCATTAGGCGACCGCCTCTTCTCGGATACCTATCGCTACAGTTCGGCCAGTAAATTGTCTGGCTCGTGTATACATGCTTCAAACGGAATCGAACCTAAAACTTGAGAAGTCGACCGCATCCAAGGCACCACTGCATTGTTTATCGCCAAAGTTATCAGTTTTCGTTCGTAAAAAAAATCATTAATAGCTGAAAATCGAAAACCAAGGCCAGTTCCGCCCCAGAATCGGTAATGTGGAGTATTATATACTGCAAATAACAAATTCCGGAGCGGGACACGCCACCCAGCCGCTTGTCAAAACTGGGTTGATCAAATGTTGACAACATTGATATCGTGGCCATAGTACCTGCCACAACATTATGTTATTACAGCTACAGGTGCCACGATATCCGAATTATTATGAAATTCGTCTAGAGGAATGCAGGTTGGCGCGAGGAATAAGTGGACTACAGGCAGAAATGATTTCAAATGAAGGTACGCTGGGCTTAAACTTGCAACAAGGGTTTGACTCCTGCGATGATGAGACTGGTACGGAATTTGTTTCTAACGGATCGATATTATAGCGTAAAAAATGATCTTCCTGTACGTCGTACCTTTGCTGATACGTGTTTACCTGTTCTCTCTACTTCCTTCAACTTTCTCAACCCTTGATCTTGATAGCCGCTCACATGCAATTAGCATGGCCGCTTACCGGCCTTGCCAGATCGGAA
>JAQGAU010002830.1:0-14502 GCA_034698045.1 Paramacrobiotus richtersi
AGAGTCTTGCTTACCGACTAGCGTCGGTTGGTGGTGTATGGTCGGTTTTACGAGGTATAACCGCCATATCCCGTCAACTTGTATCAAGTTGCACTGAGTTGCGCCGAGTTACGCAGAGTTTAGTAGAGCTACGCGAGATTACATTGTGTCTCATGGCGTTATGCGGAGCTACGTTGAGTTACATGTAGTTTCGTAGAGTTAGATTGAGTTACATTGAGTTACGCCGAGTAACGCAGAATTACATCGAGTTACGTATAGTTACGTGGAGTCACATTGAGTTACGTGGAGTTACGTGAAGTTACATTTAGTTACAATGAGTTACGTTGAGTTACGTGCAGTTACATTGAGTTACACAGAGTTACGTGGAGTTACATTGAGTTACGTTGAGTTACGTGCAGTTACATTGAGTTACATTGAGTTACGTGAAGTTACATTTAGTTACGGTGAGTTACGTGGAGTTACGTGGAGTTACATTGAATAACGTGGTGGTACGTGGAGTTACATTGAGTTACGTGGAGTTACGTGAAGTTACATTTAATTACGGCGAGTTACGTTGAGTTACGTGCAGTTACATTGAGTTACATTGAGTTACGTCGAGTTACGCAGAATTAATATTGAGTTACAGAGTTACGTGGAGTTGCATTGAGTTACGTGGAGTTACGTGGAGTTACATTGAGTTACGTAGTGTTACGTGGCGTTACATTGAATTACGTGGTGTTACGTGGAGTTACACTGGGTTACGTCGAGTTACGCACAATTATATTGATTTACTTTGGAGTTACGTGCAGTTACGTTGAGTTACGTGGAGTTACGTAAAATTACGTTCAGTTACGCTGAGTTACGGTGAGTTACGTGGAGTTACGTGAAGTTACATTGAGTTACACTGAGTTACGTAAAGTTACATCGAGTTACGTTGAGTTCACAGAATTACATTGAGTTACGTGGAGTAACGTCAAGTAACATTGAGTTACATTGAGTCACGTGGAGTTACGTAAAGTCACATTGAGTTACATTGAGTTACATGGAGTTACACTGAGTTACATTGAGTTACGTGGAGTTACGTGAAGTTATATTGAGTTACACTGCGTTACATTGAGTTACGAGGAGTTACGTAAAGTTACATTGAGTTACATTGAGTTACACGGAGTTACTTGGAGTTACATTGAGTTACGTAGAGTTACGTGAAGTTACATTTAGTTACGATGAGTTCGTCGAGTTACGTGCAGTAACATTGAGTTACATTGAGTTACTTGGAGTTACGTGGGTTACGTGAAGTTACATTGAGTTACGTCGAGTTACGCAGAATTACGCTGAGTTACGTGGAGTAGCGTCAAGTTACACTGAGTTACATTGAGTTACGTGGAGTTTCTGGGAGTCACGTTGAGTTACGTGGAGTGCCATTAAATTTCGCGCAGTTACGGAAAGTCACGTGTAGTTATGCATGTTACATTGGCAGAAGGACGCGTCGTGGTTTTCCTGAAAACGAAACGTGCCATATATAGTTCCGGCTGTTGGGCCACAACGGACAAGGCGCACATAAACCAGCAGTCCCGCAGACTTCCTACCAGTCAAATGTTTCCGAATATTACAACTGTATGATTCGTTATCATCTTGAATAGTTTATGTATCACCACTGTACCCTGTTTGATGTGGGAAGCCGCGGGAGCCCTGCAGACCGTCCATCCATCCGCCTTTAGCTGGGATGGACGCAGCCAAGCAGGCCCAAGCTTGGATTCTGCTGAATGCATCCGGAGCCTTGCACACCGCGAGAGACGCCGGTGTTGCTGGGAACTGATCATCGACGAACGGCGTTTTCTTCTAAACACCACAAAGCATTGGTGAAACAGGGAAACTACAGGATCGCGCATTACTCACTCGACGGCAAACCGAGATAATTTCATTCCATTGTTGGATGGCTTCCTGCTCCTGGATGTGTCTCAGTTGCTCCACATCTTCCCCTTCAAACTTATCCACAATTCCCGGACTTTTCGAACACGAACCCACTAAGCAAACATTCCCGCAGACCATTGACAAGTGTACAGCGTGGACAGGCCCATCCGTGTTCCACCAGAGAACGTCGCTGTGGTGGGGCTTTTGACGTTTTCTGGGATTTCCCGTACGCGATACGAATCCTGGTCGTACTGCTATTCTTCCACGTACAGTGGTGACAAGCCCACGCGTAGGGATCATTGGCGGAGATCAGTTTCTTGGAATCAGCAACTGATCCATTCTTCTGTCCCAGAGAATCCTGTACGCTGTCGTCACGGGATGCGGATGACTGACGGTCCGCTGCTCCGTTATCCATCGGGCGAGATTTCTGACACATTCTGCACACGTCTCGGGTTGATGGATTGTAAGCAAATGTGCAGAACTGGCATGTCCAGAACAGCGCCTGGGTTCCATTTGTGGTGCGCGGAAAGGGAAATCTGGATGGCTCGGTGGTCGATTGGACTGGGGCATTATCGTCTTTCGTTTAGTCGATAACGGGAAACATTTCGAGTAATATTCGGGAAGACGCCAAAAGCGTACTATCTAGAATAGTAGTATGATACCACAGGAGCGTAACTTGCTGGAGACTGCCACTGGACAGCAAAAAGGCAACAGTTTAATGCAAAGCACGTTTAAAATGAAAAGCAAAACATCGGGCGTAGAGTTGCGAAGATACGTCGGGGCCGCCACAGTGCCACGCAATTACGAAAGCACTGACAACCCAACCAATACCTCTCGCTCCAAAAGTTTTCCCGAATCCTGTCTATCAGTCGAAAGAGTTTTTTGTCGGCATCTTAAATCGGCTTTCAAAGTTGCCGATTCTGTTGCTGGTGTAAAGTTCTCGCTGGCCAATGTTAAGCGCTACCCCTACTCCGCCATCGTTATAATACTTACCCACAGCCACCGCATTTTAACAGACCGGACGCAGTAAAATAGCGTTCAGATAACAAGCCGTTACACTACGGTAAATGTTAAGGAATTTCAACGCAGTGTACCTCAGCATCATGGAAACGCAACTACGGAAAAAGTGTCTAAAGGGTATAATGTTCTCACAGTTGCAACTGACATGATTCTTTGAATTGTTAGCGACGTTATGGAAACGTTTTCGGAATGATTAATCTAAAACTCAATGCCAGAATTTTTTCACCTAATAGACAGGGATTGGAAGAACGTTTGGGTCGAGAGGTGTTGGTTGAGTTACGAGGAAAAGGGTGCATCTTTTATGTACAGTCCGTAACAGTCGTCAAATTATTGCAATCCCAAACTAAAGAAAAAAATTATTAGCATACAATCGCAACACATGTTGAGAGTATAACGCATTTTTAAATGGATTGAAGTTTAATTTCTAAATTCATGAAAAAAATTCGCTTTCGAGTCGCAAAACCTCCTTTACTGGGCAACCACTTCCGCTCACGTTGCTGTCTCCAGTTGGGGACACTGTTATCTACTTTTCAGCCGTCCTTGTGACCATTCAGTCCTTATCACCTTTGTCGACAATGTTATTCTGGTGTTTTTTGGTTATCGTGCGTCGGAACAATTCCAGTTGTGAGATTGTCGGAATGTGGTCACAAATTCACCTTGGGGAGACTTGACGATTTCGTGCTTTTTAGTTCCTTTATTTAGAACGCACTGGCAGCACCGCGAAACCGTCGCTACATTGTGCGGATAGTTCGTGTCGTCAGTTTCAGCTCTCGTTAGGCTGGCATTAGCCGATCAGTCTGTAGACCCAAATGCTCATCAGTGCCAGGCTGTGGGCCGTGACCTTTTCTGTCCGTTCAGTCGGTCACGGACTCGCGGTACCGAAAGTGCATAATATTTCAAAAGTATCAACAATTTTAATGAATCCTCTGTTGGCTTCGGTCTACCATTTCCCGCAAACACTGAGTGCACCTACGGTACCTAGTTGCCACACACAGTACCTATTCGCGCTTTTATTGTGCTATCTAACAATTGTAAGTACGTCCACCCATTGGTAAGTTCGTGTAAGAACCACTATGTACAGTACACCATAATAATGTGGGCTTCGTTGTTGTAGAAATGCACTTTCTAAGGAGTTGTTTTAAATCACAATAAACATTCTTTTCTTTACTTTTCATGAAGTTCACAAAGGGCATCAAGAAAGCTTTCCCCGATTTTATTATCAGCGTTCAACATTTATTGCGACTGTTTTTAAGCTTCGGTTTGAATTCTGAATGGTTGAACCGTGATTTCGAACAAAGCAGGTTGCATTGATACAATATCAGACTGCGCGCGTGCTTTCAAGATGTCATTGGCAGTACAAGAAAACAACAGCGAATGCATGGTACAGTATATTGGTATGCAAACAGCTGGGAAAATCGTGTGTTCCGAAGTTTTGTATCGGTAAGAAGTACAGAGATGGTGATACAGAGATGATGGAAAAGAACTGTCTTGCAGAAGTATCAGTACATACGGTACTACGTATAATAGCGTGGAACACATAATTGTCCTTAAAAAATGCCGGTGAAACACTGAAGACGTCCGCTTTGGCAAACTAGCGGACCTTACTAAATGTAACCCTAGTGAGTGTATGAAACAGTGAATCATTATAGAATGAGTAAAAGTAAATCCAAACCTAAAACGTGCCTTGGCTGGAAACGTTACAGTTGCGAAAACGCCGCCGCTAAAAAGTGTGAGCTGAAACGTCGTATACCGGCTTATCGGTACCAGATACGTATATGTACGTCCGTTGAAGACCGCTTTACATGTAATAGGAATAATGTGCCGCAAACCGACCAAGTCGTTCTAAATTAGTCTTTCACCGGTTCAGTCAACAGTATAATCAAGTCGCCGATGTACCATGTGCTATCGTCACTACTTTATATCTCGTAAAACGGAAAACAAGTCAACAATTCCGTACTTCCTGTACTTAAACAAGTGCAGAGCATATTTGTTCTGCCGAGCAGCCAAAGCAGCGCTTACTCAGAAGTCAGTTCATTTTCTCGTTTTGCTGTTAACAGAAGGAAGCCTTACCCAGCTTAATTCAAAACAAGTCGTTTTATAGGACTTGTCTAGTTCTCGCAGACAATATCAAACTGCAGTTCTTGTAAATATTTTGGTTGACATTCTGTAGATTCTGTTTCGTGATTCACCTTTCCTTACATCACGTAATGAATCCCATTTTCGATCAGATTCAGTCTGAGTCGTACGGCAGCAATAGTCAGTACAGTTATAAACCTGCGGATTTCGTCGGACGAGGCCGATTTGGACATGTTTATGAAGCAACCGTGCGTGGTCGCTATAGTCTTTTCGGGGGACGCGTGATGGTCGTCAAAGTCTTCCATTTGCCTCAAGATAAACAGCCGTTAATTAGCCTCGAAACCTGGACAAAGTGGCGAAACCGGATGAAAGCCTTACTTGATCTTGACCATAAAAACCTGGTTATGTATCATAAAGTCACTATTTTCAAAGCACGTGGTGCAGCGTGTATCGAACTGCTGATGGAATATTGCCGAGGTACGTATAATAGAATGAAACCTAATTTTTGAAGACCTTCGCCTCCGAGAAGGGTGTTATCATACCGGTTGCACACTGCACTCGACACACAGTTCAGTGACCACGCTTCTTTTAATCGAATGATGTTATTATGTACTATTGTTATCCCGTTGATTCCCGTTGATATTGCGGTTTCGTTTCGATTTTCGCGATTTTAGCATGCTAGGGATTCATTCTGCTCTTTTCAGACGGGGATTTAGCTGTATTTTTGCAAAGGCTGGCGGAGAAAAAGGCTTTGCTAGATAACCGGACAGCGGTGCGTTACGCTGCTGGTGTCGCGGAAGGCCTGAGTTACCTACACGAAAAGAATATCATACATGGAGATCTGAAGCCAGGCAACGTGCTTATCAAACAAGCAACAAGCGGCGAGGGCAGCTTGGCGATTTGTGATTTGGACGACTTTATCCAGATGCAGGGAAATCAAACCTGTACAGACGATATTTCACAGCTTCGCGGCACTTACCGGTACATGTCCCCAGAAATGCTTAGAACAATTAGCGATCTACCGACAGAAGAGCGACCTGGACGGAAAACCGACGTCTGGAGTCTCGGATGCATAATTCTGGCGCTGGTGGAGAGCGTTGTGGGCATCGACGAAAGATGGCTGCAAAAGGACCAGGCAAAGATTTCAGCCGGTGATATTTCGGACAACTTAACGCTTACATGATAAAAGTTATGGACGGTTTCATTCCACTCTGCCATGACTCAGTCCCGCAAGAACTGAAGCTGTGCATCCAACGCTGTGTGTGCGAACGCAGTGCTGAAAGGTGTACTGCCCTGGAAACTGCAAATCAGCTGAAGATCACACTGACAGATGGTGCTTCGACACAAAAAGCACCTAGCAATACTTCTGCATCCTTCAGGATAATAGATCAACTGGTAGATGCTGGAAAAAGGTTTTTTGACGCTGGTGAACAACTGGCTTCCGGTGTGGCAGTCAATGCGACTTTCGGCAGCAGCTGCCAGTATCAGTTCAGTCCACGCGATTATATTGGGTGCGGCCTTTTCGGTGCTGTGTATGTACTGGCGCGTTGTGTGATCTAAAAAAAGATCACACAACGTGGGAATTATCGAGGAGAATCAATAGTGGCGATAAAAGTCTTGGCAGTGTCAGAAATATCGTTTGATCTCATGATCAAATGATGGTAACACCATTGCCGCTGGTGGAAGCAGTTTCCCGGTTTAAGACACAATCATTTACTCGCTTATCATAAAATAACCGTTTCCAAAAGCCCAGTGGGAGCAAGAGTTGAGCTAATGACGGAGTATTACGATGGTACGTGGGTACTGAATACTACATGACTCCGAATTTGTTTAATCATGCACTAGTGTATTTTAATCTAGTCATTTCGAGTATAGTGAATTAGCCTGATAACGTGGTAGCTGCTGACCTTCGATTGTACGGTTGCAGTTACTGCAGTGAGTGAGTCACTGTTTTATGCAGGCGGCACATTTGCTTCGTTGTTAGAAGGACTAATGGAAACTGGAGCTTCCCTAAATGAGGCAGAAGCGCTGAATTTTCCGACACAAACGACTGAGGATTCCTGCACCGAATCAGCGCCATACATGCCAACTTGACCCCAAGCGAGATATTGCTCAAGCGGATGGCAAACGATCAGATACGCTTAGCAATTGGTAGTCTGGATAACGTAGTGAAAATGGAGCAACCTGACACATGCTCGCCCGATTTCCGACACCTTCTTGGAGCTACACGTTACATGTCACCGGAGATGCTTAGGAAATTCGCTGCACCTAGCGCAGATGAAGTCTTCGGACCAAAGACAGACGTGTGGAGTCTTGGTGCATAATTTTACAATTGGCAAAATGCCGTGGCGGGTAGTCATAAAGTGTGGCTTCGAAAAAGAGAAACGGTAATCGAAGCTGGACACGGTATGTGCAACTCACAGTACGCATTCTGTATCCTGGATGGTTTTGTTCCAGTAGTTGCGGATTCCGCACCACACTCGCTAGCAGACTGCGTTTTGCAGTGCTTAATTCCCAGCAGTTAAGAAAGGATATCCGCCGGTGGACTTCTGCAAAAGCTGCAAAATTTTGCACCGATACCTTAAATTCTTTTTAGCTTACACTTGCATGTCAATTTCTTTTTAAGCAGTTTCTTAAATCAAAATAGCCGTTACTTTTCTTTAGCACCATAACTATGGTAGTATTTGACAAGGCTTATGAAGCACTCCGCTAGTTACGATACCTTACAAATTTATTACATGGTACGTAAGTGCATGAAATCATTGCAGAATAAGTTAGAGCAAAATCACACCCATAGTTAACAAGTGTGTTTGCTAAAAAGTAAAAACGCACCGGTTGGGAAATTAGTTACGGCGCTAAAAAGTAATGAACTGAAATATCGTACAACCCGATTCCCCGAATACAACCACGAGTTCGTCCAATTAGACCACTTCACCGATAAGAATGCATCGTAAACCGACCAGATCGTTCTTATCTTTTACCACTTCAGTCTGAATTATCTAATCAAATCGCTGATGCTACTATGCGCTGTTAATCACTTTCTCACACAGAAAGCAAGTTAAACTGAACTAAACACAGCAATTACATAACTTAATTAATTCTTCTGCCGGAGCATCTGTATCTCGGTTCAGTATTCCCGTTTGTTATTGACGTACGTACGATTTCTAAACCAGTCGCTTTATGGTATTCATCAAGTTGTCACCTGCCAATATCAAACTACAAATCTTAAAATTGTGCATATTTCAGTTGACATTTTGGGCATTCCTGTTTCGGACTTCGGCTTTCTTGACTGAAGTATGGCAACCGTATTCGATCAAATTCAGAAAGAGTCGTTCGGCAGCACTTGTCATTACCGTTACAAGACAGCAGACTTCGTCGGACGAGGCCGATTTGGAAATGTTTACGAAGCAAACGTGCGTGATCGCTATAGTCTTTTTGGGGGACGCCTGATGGTCGTCAAAGTCTTCCATTTGTCTGCAGATAAAAAGCCGTTAATCAGCCTCGAAACTTGGACGACGTGGCGAAGTCGTATGAAAACCCTACTTGATCTTGCCCACAAAAACGTAGTTATGTACCACAAAGTCACCATTCTTAAAGCACGTGGCACAGCGTGTGTTGAACTGCTAATGGAATATTGCCGCGGTATGTGTAATTAAAAAAGTGTGTGTTTATTGAACGAATGAGCCTATTTTGCAGAGGGAAACATCGCTGCACATTATTTTATTGTGGATATAATTGATATTAGGAAGCTAGGGACTCATTCCGTTCTTTTCAGGTGGGGATTTAGCTGCGTTTTTGCACAGACTGGCGGGAAAAAAGATTTTGTTAGATGAGCGGACAGCGTTTCGGTACGCTGTTGATGTCGCGGAAGGTTTAAATTACCTGCACCAAAACAATATCATTCATGGAGATCTGAAACCAGGCAACGTGCTTGTCAAACAAGTAACAAACGGTGAGGATAGCTTGGTCATTTGTGATTTGGACGACTTTGTTCAGATGCAAGGAAATCAAACCTGCACAGATGATATTTCACACCTCCGCGGTACTTACCGGTACATGTCCCCGGAAATGCTTAGAACATTTGGCGATCCACCGACAGAAGAGCGACCTGGACGGAAAACTGACGTTTGGAGTCTCGGATGCATTATTCTCGCCTTAGCAGAGCGCGTTGTGGACATCAACGAAAGGTGGCTGCAAAAAGGCCAGATAACAATTCCAGCAGGAGAAAATATTTCGGACAACGCTTATATGATAAAAGTCATTGACGGTTTCATTCCAGTATGTCATGATTCACTCCCACAAGAATTAGGGCTGTGTATACAACGCTGCTTGTGCGAACGGAGTGCCGAAAGGTGTACGGCCCTGGAAATTGTAAATGAGCTGAAAGTTACGTCGACAGTTACTGCTTCAGCTGTTTCGACAGAAAAAGCACTCAGTAGTACTACTGCGGAGGCGACTTCTGCATCCTTCAGGATAATGATGCAAGTATTTGGAAAATTGATGCGTAACGCTGGTGAAGAGTCCAGGGTTCCTTCCGAATTGGCTTCTGGCGTGGTAATCACCGCGACTTTTGGCAGTAGCTGCCGGTATAAGTTCCGTCCAGAAGATTACCTTGTGCGCGGTACTTTCGGTATCGTTTACGCAGGAAAGATCAAACGACGTGGAGATTATCGAGGAAAATCAAGGGTGGCGATAAAAGAAGTGCACGTCGCAATGTCAGACGCATCGTTTGATCTCGAAGGATGGAAACAGCACTGCCGTTGGTGGAAACAACTCTGTGGTCTGCGACATAATCATTTACTTGCTTATCATAAAATAACCGTTGCCGAAGTTCGCACAGGAGTAAGCGTCGAGCTAGTGATGGACTATTACGATGGTACGTCACACTTTATAGAACAATGTCATAATCCATCTAATATTGATCATCGTGTAATTTAGCAGGTAACTTCTACCGTACGGTAGCGGTTTCCAGTAACTGACAATAAAACTTAAAAAGTTACTATTTTACGCAGGCGGTGATTTGGCCTCCATGTTAAAAGGACTAAAGGAAAGTTCAACTTTGCTAGACGAAACAGAAGCTCTCAACTTTGCAACACAAACCACTGACGGACTGGATTTCCTGCACCGAAACAGCATCATACATGCCAATTTGAAGCCGAACAATATATTACGTAAGCGGATGGAAAACGGTCAGAAACGCTTGGCAATCGGTAGTCTGGATAACGTGGTGAAAATGCAGCAGCCTGACACATGCTCGCGCGATATGACACAGCTTCATGGAAGTCTGCGTTACATATCCCCGGAGATGCTTAGAAAATTTTCCACAGGTTGCGAAGAGGAAATCGGCCGAAAGACAGACATGTGGAGCCTCGGATGCATAATATTAGAGTTAGCAAACAGCGTGGTGGGTAGTGATGAAATGTGGCTTCGAAAAGGAGAAACATTCATCGAAGTTGGAAACCAAATGTCCGACCATCGGTTCATCATGTACATCTTGGACGGTTTTGTTCCGGTAGTTAAACTACCGGATTCAGCCCCGTTCACTTTAAGAAGCAGTATTCTGCGCTGCTTGAATCCTACCAGCTCGGAAAGGATATCGGCCGCTGGGCTTTTGCAAAAACTGCATAGTTTTGCACCAATATCCTTACATTCGTCTTAGTTCGCACTTGTCGACATCTGTCGTGTCATTCGAAGTAAGCTAATGATACCAGCGACCTTCATAATAATCGCAGAGTTTTACATGAATTAATCTTGATGTCTGTTTATCGAGAGCATATTACTTTAGTCTATGTTGCACTGATGCTATCGCATGTCAAATGGATACGAACTTGTAGCAAAGTAAGGCAATAATATTTTATGAATGCGATCAACGTCGTTCTTTGTGCAAACCGTAATATATCATTACCAACAACAACAACTTCGTTTGCTCACGTGAATTTGTCCAACAGATGCTATTTTGCGGCAGTACAGTGCCGGTAACCGTACCACAGCAAGCTTGAAAACAGTAGCACGTAAGTAATAACACGTTGTTTCGTTCTTTTTGCGTACTGCAGGGAGGACACAAGAATAAACATAAAACTGAGTTCCTCGCTTCTGTTCGTGAGCTGTAATTCCATTCATTATCTATCACCAGCCGTTCGTAGCAGCCCTTCAGAAGTTTCAATACAGCGTTGCTGACGGTATGGAAATCGAAGTTTGGCAGTACAGTTCAGCTTTGGCTGTACGTATGTTTAGACAGTTTTGAAAGCAATCGATCAGGTCCCGGCAGTTAGCGCTGGCTGCAGCCAGACGTGCTTTTTAAGCCGTACACGCTGCGGTATCGCATAAATATCTCATTACAACTAATGTCAACGAGTTCGGGCTCAGTTTCCCACCACGTCCAGTACTGAACCGGTATCACTTTCTCATCGATTTCGGATTAATTCCAAGAATAGTAAAGGCACAGCGTAATTCCGAGTGTAGCCAGGGCAGACGCGATGGGAGATGTTAGGGAATAACATTCTTTCATAGAATCACGGGATAATTCTGATCCAAAGTGTCAATACCTACAAGCATGCCTGAGAAAATCTTCTGACAACCCAACTATAGCAAGTCGAAGAATTTGCACATCTTTGATATCGTTCGAAAGAGCGTAATGTGTAGGTGTTAGAGCTGTTGTCAAATCTTGCCAGATGCTTCAGGTTCAAAGGTTATGCCACTACACTACGATGTTCAAATTGCAGTGCAGTGGCTTGCAGTTGCAATGTAACTGTACGGACTCTCTGCGATATCTTTTGACTGGAGCAACTTTTTATTATTTTACATCTGGCAGAATTGGACAGCAGGTCTAGCGCCTGCACTTTACGCTCTTTCGAACGATATCAAAAATGTGCACATCCGGATACTTCGACTTGCTATAGTTGGGTTGTGAGAGCCTAGACGATAATCCAAACAAAATTCATGCTGCTAGGCCCGCATTTACGGTTTATCGTGGCTGTTTATGCCAGCTGAAAAACGGTTTTCGCCATGCGCTTAAAAACATTCAACCGCTACGAAGAACGCTGAAACAGCGGTCCCTCAGGAAATCTTGTTGACTGCTTGCGAAAAATATCGTGATTTTGTTTTACTTCGTCACAAGCGACCTTAGCATTTCCATTGTGACTTTAAATTTTGATCGTGCCTAGCGTGCGTGTTCCCGCTGCTTATTAAATTAAAGCTTGCGTGCTAATTCAAAGTAACTGCAAAACTTTTAAGAAACTTGTCCAGCCAGTTGCAGGCTTTGAGCTTCTGTTGATGTGTAACATGACTCGGTGACCCCAACATTTTGACAGTGTGGGGGTTGATAGACTGCGAATCTCTAAGGTGCAGCTGCTTAAGACGTATTCGCTGCGATATTTACATAGTATAAATTCAGGTAATAACATGGGTCTTTCATTAATCATGTCCCATTACCTCAGAATCTTCGCGGTCTGTAGAATATTAGCAGTGAAGAAAGGTCACGAGCATTTGTCCACAGCATGAATCTCTCTGCGAATGTGTCAGCATAACAGCCTGACTGAACACAGCATTTTTAGGGTACATGCATCTTATCGTGGCAGTGGTCAGCTTTGTCTGCAACCTGTCATGTATTGCGGCGGCATAATACTTTATTAATAGGACCGTTCGCTGCTTAGCCAATACCCAACTAAATAGTACATATAGATACAGTGGCACAGTAGCACAAGTCAGGTTAATTGTGATTTCGTATGGGACACTACGTTGCAGCACGGACCGAAATGGCGGCAACGGGTTGACCTCTGGGCGAATGCCCTTCAGCCCCCCGCTCAGGAAGAGTTTAATGACAATTCGCAGAAACAGCCAACAGAATACACAGTATCAGTGCTAACTAAACAGCAAAATCGACAAAAACAACAGAACAGTAAACCAAAACACCAAGATAACTCATTATACGGGCTGGGTGGGAAGGGAATTCAGTACAAAACGCAGCAAACTATTTGCAAAGCAAGCATCGACGGAATGAGTCTTACTCTTCGGAGTGAAATTCTAGGCGATGTAGATGCCCATAATCTACACATTGAAACTGCTCAGCCAATGCCAGCACTCTAACTGCAATTAGCGCAAGGGGGAGGACTGCTCTCTCACAATTAACAGGGACTAAAGCATGCTTTATTCCCACATTAATTGTGATTTCGTATGGGACACTACGTTGCAGCACGGACCGAAATGGGGGCAACGGGTTGACCTCTGGGCGAATGCCCTTCAGCCCCCAACAATCCCCAACCAGCCGTAGAGATACAATACCATGCTATACAACTGATGGCTGTACAACATGCTTAGTACGGATGTATTTAATGTAACAATTAGATTTCCACCGTCCAGCCCGCTGAATTCGATATGCCGGAATGTTACGTGGGCGGCGGTGGTGGCGGCACCAATGCGGAAGCTGTGAGTGTTGTAGCGGGGTGCGTCAGGATGATCGAGCAGGCACATTCTCATGGTGGCTAGGAATCCGGAGCGTTGGACAACGCGGTTAGACGAATCCGTGAACACATGGCGGGAACGCATACGTCGGATCGTAACAAAACGTCGGAGTTTCTGGAACGAGCGAACAGGGCACAGAGAGTTGGATGACGCAGAGCACTCAATCCGCTGACCACATCCGGCTTGATCCGTCTTGGATTGTGGGATAAATATGGATAAAGAATCCTTGTGGCAAACAACATGTTCCCACTTGATATTCAACAATTCGCTAACTCGCAGAAAGCCACAGTATGAAATAATAAACGCAGTCCAGTACAAGACTTTGTCGTATTCGCATAGGGGTGATGTAACCAGAAGGTTTTTCATGTGGCGCAGCGTATCGGGCGTGACAGGCAACCGAAGGTCAACATTTCGTGGCAGTAGGCGAGCGTAACCTTTCAACGCATAGTTGCAGGACATGTGATCAACGGGATCAGGCAATTGGTTTACGAGATGTAACTCGGTAATACTGGCCAGATAAACTCGGACAGTGGATAACTTCAGCCGCTTCGCGAACAAGTGCGCGATGTAGGAGAGAACGGTATTAACTGACGCCGGGAGATAACGCCGCTGCATGGAACGGCAGAAATTAACAAACTGGTTGGTCGCAGAAACAGGCGCGCCGCGTGGCAGGGGATAAGTGATTACTGATTAAATGAGCAACTAATGGGTTTGCCACATGCGAGTCCATCAGATGAGCAGGAGATCGTGAAACAAATCCGGCAACGTGTCGGAGGCGTGATTTGCACATGGTACGATTGATCTGAAACAATCAAATTGGAATCTGGATAGCGCATCAGCAATTGAATTGTCTAGACCGGCAATGTGCTCAACTCTTAAAACAAAATTATTTTCTGCGGAGAGCATGAGAACACGGCGTAACAGACGTAAAATTACGGGATTGGTTGATTTTAGACTTTTCCATGCGTCAACAACTGAGTGATTGTCACAATGAATGATAATGCGCCGATTAGCAAAAGACTTTCCCCATAACGTGCATGCGATAAGTATCGGAAA
>JAQGAU010002831.1:0-14497 GCA_034698045.1 Paramacrobiotus richtersi
ACTTGGAAGCTCAAATGGGCCGCTTCTCAGTATTATTTGTTGAAGGATTATTGAGAAGCTGTACACATCCCCTTTCTACAATCATGCCAAATGTGAGATATTCTTTCTAACCAACTTTGTGATCAAACTAACCTGTGTGCCCTTTGGTGGCATGACTTGCCGAAGCAGCTCCGGGGCTCTCCAGAGGTACATGGTTAAGGAAGCAACCTGCTTCCCCGGCCGGGGTGGCACCAGTTCTGATTCCTTGTGGAAATATGGCAGCCCGTAGTCTGTTATCTTTAAGGTAAACCTGGAATCTATTAAGCAGGTCTGGGATGAGAGGAAGCCATGAGAGTGGATTTCCGTTGTATGGAGGTATGCCATGCCCTAAAAGAAGCAATTTTGAATTTTCTATACTAACCGCGCCTACTTAAACGTTCCGGTCGTGGTGATTGAGGACCTCCAGTAAATGAAAACGTTTAGCGGTGATTAAATATTATGTGAAAACACCAGCCCCGTGAACTGCTCATGCAGTCTCACGATCACTTTTCATATGATTGAGTTGGACAGCAATTTCTTTGTACGAGTTGTCTGTTCTGAACAGCGTCAGCTGTACATCTTAGAGTCCTTAATGCACTAGTCTCATTCGGCATCATTTTTACCTCGTTAAACAACAACTGTAGGATCTCTTCTTACGTGCACGACATCCCGAATCAACGAATTCTTGAAGAACCAGTCGAGTTTGATCATCTCGCTTTCCAGGATATCCGTCAAGCACCCTTTGGGGCACAACTCTCCGACGACGTAGTGACAAATGCCGTCGGTTCGTAGCGAAACTGCGATAACATGTTGGAGATTTGCGTGGTCAGATTTCTTGATCTGTAAATATTGCTGAACTTCCTTAGATGGTCGTATTCAACGCATCATTACTACACGTACCATGTTTAACTGCTGCGTCAGGTCATTGTTAGGTTGCTTTTCAAGGCTGGAGACATCGGTCAGCGCAACGAAACCACCGTTATACGATGCCAAAATATCCACCATCATTGATGAAACGTGTGTTCCACCGGTCGAAGCACTTCTCTGCAACATCAATTTAAGACGTTGTTTTAACAGAATACGTATCCGGTATCACTTCGTTTCTGTGCCTAATGTTAAATATGCGAGAGTTTGCAATTAAATCAATACTTACAAGAGTTTTCTTGGATTCGCTCCCCGTTCGGTCCATCTTTATGTCGAGTTCATCGTCCATAATGCGCCACCAATTAGGGTTGTAAGCATTGCGAATTTTCCTGTAATCAGCTTTGTGAAGTTGTGAGAACACTGAAAAGGTCAAAGGTAGAATTTACCAAAGTTTTGCGAATATGTAGCCAGCTGCAATAGCAACGCCAAAGACAAACAGAAGCGGCACGACAACCACCGTGGCAAGAACACCCGCCGAAGGTCCGTTACTGAGACACTTGTCCCCACGAAATCCACACACGGGTTCGTCCGGTGGGAACCGCCCGCTGGTCGACGGCCACTGGATGTTTTTCACCACGCTGAATTGCTCCTTGGTGTGTTGATCATAATGGAGATAAATCTGTTTATAACGAGCAAAACTGTCTGATCACAAGGTACATTTTTCCAAAGGTTGTGTTATGCAACGTTAACTGCTAAATTTTTTCAGCTTTAACTATGAGGTATTACTTGAAGATTTACCTTGAAGAACATTATACAAAACATGACAACGGAGGCAGTATTGTAAAGATATTACAGAGATTGATCTATCAAACATCAGTTATCGAATAGCAATCATAGCTAACTTTACGTTCCTCAATCCTTTACCAATTAACCGATATCCGGATATAGCATTACGTCAAAGTTCAAAAATTCAACCATTAAGAAGCGCGCTATCGGAATCAGTTTTTATGACTGTTTTATGACCCACCTCAAAGTGTTTGGATCCTTGGTTGTAATACTCCACATTGAACGTGCGATCACGTTCCCCATCGTCTCCCATCCAGAATGTATTTCCCTGAAATCCTTCAAAGGTTGAATTGTATATGGCGTAGGCAATCTCGTAGCCGTTTGTATAACTGCCGCCATTCCGAAAGAGCTTTGTGACTGTTGTCGCGTACATGAGAATGGATTCGTACAGTCCGGCAACAACTGGGTCAATCTACAACTTGTCGTTATTCGTAAAAATGGCGCAGTACTTTGTTGTGAGGAAGATGATAACAAATGCTTTACCGACTCAAGCGGATTGTACAAGTAACCATATTTCTTCCTGGCTGTGGTTTTGATTTCCCGAGCAAACTGCTGATCATATTCGCCGTTGTCATCATCAAAAGTCAGAACTAGGAGACTGGAGAAGGCTTGAGAGGCCACCTGTCCGGGAAGAACAAAGAGCGCGTAGAACCGTTGTGCTCGGAAGAACAAATGCAAGGGTCATGGACATGCAGTACAATTAAGTAGAGGTACAGAAAGTGGAAATGCCTTGTAGAGCCCACGCCACACCGTTCTAAATGCCAGTTCATGTAAACTCAATCTGGAATGAAAGCTAACTAATACAATACAATAAGTGCACAAACGCTCATGAATCACTCATGAAAATTATACACCATTAATGGTTTTTTATGACATTTATATGACTACACATATACCTTCCAATGGATGGACCAATTAGGATTTTCGGAAATCAGTTTTGGCACCCAGATTTTCCTTTGTTGAGTAAAGAACCCCGGTTATGTACGGAACTCGGGAAGTTCAAAAGCCTGGCCCTGGTATTATTAACTGTAATCAGTGACGTGGCCACTTTTACAGTCTAAGTGGGTCGGCCAACGAAGTATCCAGTGCAGCAGAATGTTATGCGGAAAATATCCTAATTTCCTCATTTTTAGACTTTGGTACAATTTATAAGGCATCAAATATTCTATTCTTTCGTGAAACAATACGTCACGTTTGGCCCTGCAATCGACGTTGCGCTCGCTCCATTGAACCAAGGCAAGCGCCTATGTCAACGATATTTCCAGCTGATTTCAATAATTCTTAGTGCGGCTCTTTCAGCATCTTACAACTTTACGCCCACAGAAGTATTCATGCACTAGTTAATTTTAAAATGATTGCGTTAATATGCAGCTAAAACGTGATGGTTGTGACTGTATATTTTACTCAATGCGCGCAGTACCGTAGTTATGGCAAAGATACTGTATAATATTATGTAAGCTGGTATACTCTTGTATGATGGTGTGCTTAGTATTGCGATGCGGAAACTAACCGTATCAAATGCGTCTTTCTTCAATGGCGTAACTTTTCCCCAGTAATGCAGCTGGTACAATTGGATTGCAATGTACACCTACATCAGCATATTTTATGCAAATGTAAACAATCACCATTGTTTACTGAGCATGTTTCCATTAAAGAATCTCGACCGATGTTTACATGTTCTCCACTGGTAAATCCTTGCTGATGAGCGGATACCTGTCAAGAAAAACATTATGCTAAGTCGATAACAAGATTCTCAGAAAATGGATCGCAAACAGATACCATTATCTCCCGTATTCCGTCAGCGTGACACAACAGTATGGAAACTGCAAAAAGGATCAAATACAAAAGGTATAATCCGTAGAAAGCTTATCCCTCCCTCATTACCACACCATCACCTGTCTATCAATTACCTCGTGATCGATCATTAGCGGCCAGCAGCAGCGGCGCATACTGCTCAATATCCATCTCCAGACTCTTGACAACCGTAATGACAATACTATCGTGTAGACGCCGATTACGCAACCTAATCATCCTCATTAGCGGCTCCGTCACCGTGCTGAAGAAGGCGTAAGAGTCGTCCTGGAAGATCGTCAGATGCTGGTACTTGAAGCGGGATAACACGGCCAGAAGGAAGTCTGTGACGTCGCCGTAGCCGAATACCGGGTACAGGAGGAGATCAAAATCGGCGTCCTGGGAATCCACTTGGAGGGCCCAGGCTCCGCCAGCTGGGATACCGAACATGGGGATTCGCAGGTTCTCCGCGAAACCATATAATGCAGCGGCTGTATGAGGACAACCTGCAGAAGTGTTAACAAGACGCAGTTTAACGGATATCGTCGAACGGAAATGTCATGGACCTATGTTCGGGAATTCACAGAATTATACTAGATTTAGCCCAACTGTCAAGAACGTGCGCCGTGTCACAGAAATCTCTTAATCTTATCCGGTGTTCATAGCGCAGAAAATAGTGACGAAGACTTATTTTACAAAGTGCCATTAAGTGTTCATTAGGTTCGATTGCCCAAATCAAGATCTTCTACCTGAATGGCTAAAATGTGATTTTTAGTGACTAAGCCTAAATTTCAGTGTGAAAACACTGGCCCAACCGGTCTTACTGCTCTTGTATCTTTTATTATAGATTTATATAATCTTATAATATTTTTTCAAATTACGAAGCTTGAAAATGATGTATGATTGCAGATGTTTCCGCTGTACTGTTTAAATATGAGCAAATTTACATACAAGTACACTTACTGAAAGTACAGTGATTGTTTGCCAAGAAATGAAACTCACACAGGATATTGACATTTGACATTCGAAGGTCATAAAATCAGAACATAACAATATATACAAAAACACTTTACAACATGCACTAATTAGCCACCTACTTGGCCCTAAAAACGCGTCGCACTCAAGTCCGTCTTTCAGCAGATTGTACACCTTGGACACAGCTGAATACATTCTCCGCCCACACGATAATCCCGAGCTATGGTAAACACTGCGTAAACTCCAGCCTTCCGGCAAAACATAATCATTAGCGTGCTGCACGCCAATGTCAACCACCGCCGCCGAGCGATTGAAAGTCGAGAAGAAGGAGTCATCTTCCCAGATAAAACACATTGTTAGATTATACGAATCCGCTAAAGAAACCAGTATCAATATCATTATCACCAGCATCTTCCCGAATCGGTATTTATACAGTGATCATCGCAAAGTTTATGAACGTATCGATTAGAAGACTGAAACAACTGCGAAATGACGGGAATATCATCGTTAGAGCGGCAAACTGTCTCATTTCCCATGAGCGCTTAAGCGCCGACCAGCGATGCTGCGTAATAACCATGCGTGTCAAGAAAAAGGACTTTGCTTTTGTCCTTTACACGCTCGACTCTTGGGATAATCGCAGGACAATAACAGGCCAAGTGAGAGGAGATTTATCGTCAGTTCTAAATTTGCACCTGTCCAAAACAACATCTCCACTCGAGAAAACGTGCTGCGGACTGTTTAAATGCTAACTGTGTTATTGATTGGCGCAGTGGGTGGCGAATAGCGCTAATAGAGGAACCATCCGGTACGAGCCTGGATATGGCTCGGATAGCTGAACCTTTGGTGGTTTTTATGCTTTTCCCAGGCGCATCATTCCGGAAATCACATTGTAAAATAAGTGGCCGATCACTGATTGCCTTGCTACTGACTTTTGTATATCAACATAAATATTCCGAGTCAAAGGACCTATAATTTGTTGTTGTACAGGTTAGTAGGTTACCACAACACAGCAGCGATTTATCTCCATGCTGACCTAATTAAAAATGTGCAGTGTTTCACTGTACTGAATTACTGCAGTTAACTTTTCT
The DNA here is from genome assembly GCA_034698045.1 of Paramacrobiotus richtersi. Lineage (NCBI taxonomy): Eukaryota > Metazoa > Tardigrada > Eutardigrada > Parachela > Macrobiotidae > Paramacrobiotus > Paramacrobiotus richtersi. Next base: position 5,583 of record JAQGAU010002831.1, read on the forward strand.
GGGTCACTTTGCGGGCATACAAACAATCGGTTCTGGAGGCGAGAGTAAAAGCTGTTATTTATCACTTTTTATGATTATAAATTGCAGCGTTGGGAAACTTTTATTGATAACTTTGGGCTTCGCCTGATATACATACAGTAAAGATAAGCTATAAAACTACATTTGCGTCTTACTTTCAGCCACACAAGACCACAGACAAGTGGTAAAACAACTACTATCACTAAGCTTTAACTGATCATGAGAATCACTCGCAGACGGTCCGCCACCGAAACGGAAGGACGGCTGCTGCCCGTTACACAGACATTCCTACCGCGTACCATTTACCACCGCTTAGCTAAGAGTTAAACAAAAATATTGTCCCTATCAGAACCGGGACCGCGAATTTATTCCGTAATAGCAAGCGGGACCGTTAACATTCAGGATATAATCATATTTCGATTTAACAGATTTATCGAACACCATGTCATGCCTGGAGGTTTGTTCCCGGTAGCACGGTCCCATGTCGAAGCGCATAAATCCACAGCGCTCTCAAGTTAGGTTGGCGTATCGATGTTATCCAGTGCTCCATTTCCGCAGTCAATGCTCAACCCCTATCCACACACTGCAGGTGACCACTTGCAATTTTTCCTGGAGTCGATATTCTCCAGGCTCCAGAGCAACAGGGAACGTGACGAGGTATTAAGCGGACGGCAGCTCAGAAGACCGCTTTTGAATGCAGCACGACTGGTTGCTAATGCGTTCTAATTGGTTCCTGATTGACCACCTCTTCCGTCGACCATGGCGCATAGCACACCTGTTGCAACTGCGTCGGCTTTGCTGATTGCCATCCTTCAACGAGCGCGGGCCGCCGTTGAACGTCGTCCAGGTGAAATGCGTGCAACGGGCGTTATTCGCGCAAGCTCTTCCGCAATTCGCGCCCGTGTTGGGTTGGCTGACATTGTTGTGCCGTTTCCGGGGAAGTCACACTTTGTGGCCCAGTTGCCGGACAGCCAGCCGACGCTCCGGTCGACCACTTTGCAGATCATGGTACTCTCGGAACCGTCCAAGGCGTTTCTCTTGCTGACGGAATTCTACTTCATCCAGCACGTGCCGCCTTGATAGGCGGTGTAGACTCTGGAGTTCAGACGTAGACTGTGGATTGTTGAAACGTAGCCGGCCCGCTGTAGTTGTCAGCTACTTCTTGCCTCTCCCAGATCGATCAATGGAAGAAGCTGCTTGCCTTATAATTATAACGTTACTGTTAACATTACTTCAAGGAGGTACACACTTTCTAGCACATTTTAATTTGCCACGTTACGCGCGAGCGGCATGAGAGTGTTTACCTGGCGTTTTCACTTTTTTCTATGACCGCCTTGCATTTTAGTGAATCGAACGTTCCAACACTGACAGAAATGCTCCGTCGCTGATTCTACGTAAAAGACAAGTCCCAAATATCTGCAGCACCACATTATCGCAAGCGTTTCCTTCGCTAAAATTTATTCTTTGACCTTTCTTTTATTCGCGAGCTAATGTGGACGCCACAACGCGTTATCAGCAATCTGCTACTAAATGTTCTTCTAAAACGCTCGTTTAGCTGATTAGCAGTATGTGTTAAGAGCCTGGGAATGACATACATACATACATTTTGTGTTCTGTACGATCTAATATTTGATTGTGCGATCAAAGCCTTCTTGCTACTTCACAGCGCATATTCAGCACAACGCGTATTTTCCAGGGCAGGCACAATGCGCTGGTTGACGTTACGCTGGCACTTACTTAATTTGATCAACGAGTTGAGTATCCAGGAAAATACAGTCAGTACGCGCAGACAGTAGAGCATACAACCTGGGTTTAACTCTGCTCAGCACTTTGTATAAATCCAGTATTGAAAGTATGCCAAAAATGCATTACACTTTCCAGCGAACGTTTCGATCGTTCATTAGTACACCATTATCGGTTCCCTTAACAGCTTCTTCAAATTTTATGTTAACGACAGCTTGCTGTTTCACTGGCTCCGTATACATACATCAATATGGGTAGCATTTCGCACGCTTTCGACACGTTACCAAGAAACCGTAAGTCATCTTTCCGGGACAGCAGCTCGACCATAGCCGTTCCAACATCCGATGCAACCTTCCAGAATGGCCAATCCGATCCAAAAGAAACAAAGTTATCAACGTTGTTCCAGCCATTTCTTATATTTCTCCGATTGGGCGGGCTGTACTTTGTCAATACATCATCAGCAGATCTCCCATCTTTATCAAGGAAGATTGTCGAAATTATTTTCCGGCTGTACAGCACCGGCGCACTAATCTTATGCTGCCTGGACGCGGGCTTCTACTTCTGCGCTTCGTACTACCGTTGGGTGAATGTGATCTTGACTTTCGAAGACATGGAACAAATTATTTCACATGTTAGTCGCAACTTTTGGAGTATCCAGCTGTGCGCCGTCTTTCTCGTTTTCTACCGAGCCTCAACAATAAAATTGGGGTGCTCATATTTCATTCAGCAATGGGACATTCTGGGGTACAACTGTGCTGTCCCAAACTGCAAAGGTCATGCGCATTTTATCAGCGAATTCCGAAAGCGCCGTAATTTCTTTTTGTTTCTGGCTATTGTTCATCTAACGGTACAGACAATCTTGACCTATCTGGGACGCGCAGGCTTAGCAGAAGTCGCAGAGATGCCGGTATTTGAAGCCATCGAAACTACCAAGCGCATCGGCGATTTCTTTCTTTGCTTTGCCTACACGGTTCCTATCTACTTCTTCGCTACAGTTGCGTCCGCAATTGCTTTGGATTTTCAGCACTTGAAAAGTGACCTTTTAGAAATTGTACAAAATGGAGAATGTGGGAAACACATTGAAGAATTCCGACTGCAGCATCAACGACTATGTGCATTATTGGAAATCGCTGATTCGCTGTTTTCGCCATTTATCCTGATTGTCATTCCTTCAAGTATCCTGCAAGTACTGTTTGAAGTGTTTATGCTGCAAGCAGAAATCGATAGCGGGGGAAGTATAAATGCCACGAATGCCGGATCATATGTACTGTGGTGTTTAACGTATTCATCACAAGTGCTGATTGTTATGTTGGTGGGAGCATCTGTCAACGAAGCGGTACATTATTATTCTTGATGCAACATTTTTTCTGGAGACTTTGCAAAAAACTGACACTGTTCACTTACAGGCACATTCTCCCGAATTGGTATTATGCTCGATAGATCAATCCAAGCTAACAGATCCTGAGTGCCGACAGTTGCAGATCTTCCTAAACAAGATCATAACAAGCAAAATCGGTTTCACGGCTGGCGGAATCTTTACCGTTGAGAGATCCTGTGCTGCAGAGGTATGCGAGTATGGCATAATGATAACGTTTTTGTGCATTTTACGGTCGTAACAATACATGCTTATTACAGATTTTCGGGACGTACGTAACCTACCAGATCCTTATTTTCGAAGTGAGACTGGACTTGAAAATGGACCACGTAGTGGAAAGCATACGTGATTGTCTCTGTGACTCGTGAAGTACATACGTTTCTTTTGGCAATCTCTGCTCCAGAATGTCATGCTCGGGTTTCAATTTTACATACAGTAGTGCACGTGCGGGCGTTACCTTTTGGGGCCCTGACTGCTTTGAACACCAGTTTATACTTTAAACACTTACTTCAGTGTCACTACCCGACTACAGGCAGATACTACTCCAAATATGACATTTTTTGCGGCTTGATTCAGCGCTACAGAGTGCTGGCTCTCGTTGGTCTTGATAAAACTGGATTGATGTAAACTGTTTACATGCGTAGAAAACTAACGATTTCAACCTGTTGAAGAACTATGTATATCTCGCTGTGCGTTAGAATACATGCGATGGAAATGCAAAAGGGCCGAAATATGACATTATGATTAGCCTAATATTATAACCGTTCCGCCGCCGTTGCCATTGTTGGCCTTGGGTCGTCATCCGTTTTAGAGAAAAATTCTACAGAATCTCCTCTACGCTGACGATGTCAGACCCGAAACGGCCCACAAATACGCAATAATCTACCCTCAATGTGCTTTCCACAGAAACATGAATAATGCATAACCATCATAGCAATACACTGTATCGTACTGTAATTAGGCGCATGCCTACCCGACGGACTGATAAAATTTAGATAGGAATCGGTTCTTGGCTTCTTGCATTGACAATAAGGTATGAGGGTAAGGTCCGAATGTCAGACAGTATTTGTTCGTAACGCGTTCTAACGGCAGGGCTCCAACCTCCGTACCTCTAATTGATTTTGCCACCCTAGTTGACAGAAATACCAGTTTCCGGAGCCGTTCTTTCGCTCGACGAGAAGATTATGACGACCTGTGCAAAACGCCGACGAGAGCAGTCAGATGTCAAAGAAGAACCTGATGATGTCCAAGTCATTCACACCCCCACCGTGTACGTCGCTACAGGAAATCCAGAGCAATTTTGACAAGAAAACCAAGGAAACTGGATTTTTGAAACTCTCTTCAGCGGAAGTGCTGGCCTTATTGCGACAGGACTTTTTGACCGTTTCATCAGAAGCGGAAGTTTATCAGGTATGACTTGCGTATCATAATAGTCGAACCATACTCATAAAGATACCAATTTTTCATGGCAAGGTAACATGACACCGCTGGCGCTAAAAATTACTACGGCAGTCGTATAAAGAAACCTGTACTGAAAGACATCAGTATTCAGCGAACAGGGAGATTTAATGATTATGGCTGCATTACTCCAGATGCGTTATTTGGGTTAATTAAGGAACGAAATCATTTCTCGATATTATGGTGCTATGTGGTATAATATTACTGCTTCGATACGGACCGACCCTAGAACCTGATAACAGGAACGACTGCGTGTTATCGTTTTCGATCGGTACAGGAAATCAGTTCTGCTACGCATACTTTATGCACCAGCATTTCTGCCACTTCTTGTGTAAACTTACTGGGCACAATTAATATAAAATGGCTGACCAGGCCGAGAAAACGTTTACATATAAGAACTGGCCTCCCAACATTGGGGTGCGTGAGTCGTTTTTCGCCCCCAAGGAGATTCTGTAATCCGTTTCATCTGTGTGGTTGTCGAATTGTCTTTTCATTGTTCTCATCTATTGTCGTTTTTATGAATGTCATACTATGGTACAGCAATAAACACATTAATATAAAATGATATGTACACGGCCAGTTGTCTAAACTTAAGCAGTTTCTCAGGCTGTAATGAGATGGTGCCAGCACAGTTATCCATTCCGCTGGACCAAAGAGATGTTCGACACTTTGCTGACTGAAGTTCGTTGGGATTTGATCCCTGATGTACTGCATGTCGCCACGGTCAAAACCCGCTGCGGCAAACGTTAATAGAGCTGAAGAATGCACTGTTCCCGTCCAACGGTCGTCTCACGGTCGAACCAAGAGAGCGTCATTTCACGGAGAAAGTGCTGCTCTTCTTCTCTGACCGCAATCAAACAAATTTAAGGATATTTGACTGGCGGACCAAGACGGTATCTCCTGTATCCTTACCTGCTGAGATCACGGCGCGCTCATCTTATAAAGACATGGGACCAGTTGCAAACAACAGCGTTTTGTTTCGCCTGCTTCGTGAAGATCACGTGGAAGTGTATTCGTATTCTCTTGAGGATAAAACAGTCAAGCAGCTGTTCGTAGAAAAGTTCACAGGATGTGAAGGCTATCCTATGGTTTTGCTTAATGGCAAAGCTTATGGGTGGAATTTCGTAGAGTTCAAGCGGAATGGCAACAAGAGATCAGACGGAATCGGACTTAATAGCGCGTTGGTTTCGAAATTTTCCAGTAACAATGTGAACTGGCCCAAGTATCATAGGTATGTATTCTGGCTGTCACGCAAAACATTGCAGTAGTGGTACCTGTCTCCAGGAAAAGTCAGCAAGTCCAATTAACCAGAACATCAAGCATTTCTTACTTTAAAAACCGGGCTACACTCGTTAACATATCAAACTTCATCGTGTCAAAACATTCTGACTGCTAAAATCTGCTTCACGGCCTTGGCTAACTTTTCACTGGTAAAAGGTACAGATTAAAAAATTCCAGAATTCGAGAAGTTAACGACATATCCGGCTAGCGAGCGAAACCAAGTTTGTTTTTCTGCATCACGACGAGAAGGGACAGAAAGTAACGAATCATATAAGAAACGCGGCACAAGGAACGAGATGTACAAGATCCCTCGAATCTCTGGTTTTGGAAAAAAACTTGACATTGAATTTCCCGTCCCAACTGTCGTACTTAATAGGTTGGAGGCCGCGTTTGACTGCTGGAATGATGAAAGACTGTATCTCTGCGGTGGAACCACGTTGGACAATCGAGGCACTGTAAATGTTGTAGAAGTGTTCAGTTCCATGAGCGGAGAGTGGAGCAGCCTGTCGAAAATGCATAAACCGCGTCATTGCTTTGCTGCTACAATATGCGAGAATGTCCTGTATGTAACCGGCGGTGCATTCAACCGAGAAAACGGTCAAGTTGGACTTCGTAAATCATGCGAACGACTTAATCTAAAGGTGCCCAATGCATGCTGGGAACCAATTGCTGATCTGGCTGATCTTCGCTATCAACATTCTATGTTCGTCGCCGATGGGCGAGTGTGTGTCTGTGGTGGTTATACGTTTCACGGAGTCGCCGTCGATTATATGGAGACCTATGATGCGCAACGTAATCGCTGGGATAAGGTCATGACGAGCCAGGGAAGTGTGCTGATTGTGGAACCAGTAACGGCCTGCGCTATAGTAACTACCTGTTGTAAACCAACTCGCGCGTGATTACTTACGCCGGTCAGTAGCTGGTCAAGGTTGTCATGATTGCTTTTCATCTTATTGTACACAGGATGCTTTCATGTGATCTAATGTGAACTGCCTTTTGTCGAAACGGATTGCCGAGAACCGGCTGTTTTTAGTTTCTTTAGTTTTTTTAGTTTTAGTTTCTTTTATGACATACTGATAAACGCAAGTTTTTAAGCGCCGGCAGTCGACATTCTGCGAACAATGACATATATCTGTCAGGCCAGGCTATTATACAGCCAGTGCTCCACAAATATAAACGATGACAATGGCGGTTTAATTCCGGCTACCGTTCTTCGCGTGAAGTTTAGGTGAAGTGAAGTCTCTTTTTTGACTTTTTGAAGTTTTAGTCACCCCGACACTTTTGCTGGGCTGTTGCCGGTTGAAACCATATAACTAGGTTAAGTGCACTTGCCGATTGCTGCACTAAAAGACCGAAGCGAAGCCACAAGTACAGAAAGTTTACGTATTTTGAAAACATGAACCTGCGCCATCCTTCAGTGATACTGTGATATTACCGTAATAACACGTAGATTTTCTGTTTTCTGTCGTGACTTAGCAGACTTACCGACCGAAACACAACTTGAAACCCATTTTGGCCCAGTATAGAGGACCTCCGCTACGCTCCTGTAGATTCTGGTGGAAAACGTTGATTGTAGCAATACATCTACAATCTACATCACTAACGCTATTCGCAAATCAAATAAGTTGTACTTCTATCAACGCAGTCTACACAAATGAACTGGTCTTAAAAGTGGAGTTCAGTACGTATATGTTAATCCCAGCACGAAATAAAGTAAAATTTCAACAGATCACATTTATACAAATTACTATATTGCTGTGAGCGGAACGTGAGCAAAACTGAAAGAGCTGAGAATTGTGCTCGACCATCAGTGCCTGTTTTGCTAGTAAAATTTACTTTAGCGGTAGACTGTCAATTTTCTTGTAATTCTTCCCAAAACCGAAAAAAACACCCAAGTATGCTTCTTTCCTGGTCAACATACTTGTCTCTTACTGCGGACACCACTTGCCGTTCGTCGTTATGCTGCCTGACCTTTACTGAACAAGATGCTGAACTGTCAGCAGAAACAAGGAAACGAAGACAGCGTTTGGTTAAGGCACGTTTTCTTATTGTAACGATACTTACTGTCTTACAACAAAGACGGCAATCGAGTCAGTCTTGAGTTCGGTAGCATCCGCCATCCGCGATCCCGAAGTTGCTTTGAATGAAAGGCATGTTGCGCAAACATTAGTGTGCATTGCGCTGAACTGACAGCCTAGAACAGGATCCTCAAGCGAACACATTTTAGTCCACTTTGACAGTTTGACTGGCATCTTGCTGCGTGCAAATGATTTATTTTCAACCAGTGCGATTTTTGCTTTGCTGTAGAGAAATGTTTTGTTTGATCTGCTAAAACTGAACTGAATACTGGAAAAATGAGTTCCCACACGGTAATCAGAGAACGGCTGATTCGCGAGCCGGTGCGATTCACGCTGGAATTCACCATGGATAAGTTCAGCGGATACGTAACCAAGCCGCGGGATTTTCACACCAACGGGATCAGCATGCAGGAGTTGGGCGTGAGTGATTTCCCTGGACGATGGCGTCTCCACATCAAACCCTGCCACAAGGTCATGGAAGTGGATCAGGGCGGGGAAGTGCCTTACCTTGGCGCTTACCTCGCCCTAACGGATGCCGCTGTGGAGTCCAGATCGTACACCGGCGACCAGGACGTCTACGTTCAGTATAGACTTCGGTAATAACAGAATAATTTAAGTAGTTTGTTAGATGTGCTGGTAACTCATCCTAATCTTTTTCTGGCAAGAAGCAGATAAGAACCAGGTTGATATCCAGGTCTGGGGCCGCGTTTAAAGTAGCGACACTCGCGTCTTTTACCGGTACATCAACGGTAGACAAATACCACAGTGATTGCATCTGGTTCACCTCACATCCCGAGAAACTTGCTGTACTTCTGTCAAGCGGTGGCTTTTGTTCATTAAATTTCAAAGCGAATCGCACAGTCACGCACTGAATGGTTACATAGATTCTTGCATGTTTAGATTGCTCACCGGGAAGAATGATTGGTTAAGCGACAAGTCAGGAAAAGTGACCTGCAGTCGCA
>JAQGAU010002832.1:0-14497 GCA_034698045.1 Paramacrobiotus richtersi
TGACTTTTGAACCCAGATTCACTCTGGCCCACTTCCACCGTGAAAGCGGCTGTTATTTGAGAAGTGAGGACGATAATACTCAGTTACTGGTTAAATATAGTTCTGCGAAAGTCCACAGTCTAAAGCGCATTTGCAATTTTGACGCGTGTCGCCAGCCGTACAGCTCAATGTGCGTCTCTACGTTGAACAGATACTATGTTAAACCATGTTAGCAGTAAAGATCGCCAGTTTTTTAAGACGTTTGTGATATATAGGTTGCGCCAGATTAGTTTGACAGCGCTGTATCGACTTTTTTGTTGACATAATGGTTAACAGGCCGAGTGTGAAAAGCTGAGCCCGTTCATGGAACGCGACAGACTCCTAACCGACGTGCACGCGCCGGCCAAATGGCGCGTTAACGGGGGCGCCACGAACATGCCGGAATTCGCCCAAAGTTTCAACTGCTCCATCGGCAGCAAGATGAATCCTAAAGACAAAAATCGTGTGTGGTAAAGCATTCAATGACGTTTTCTTCGGTCTACGTAGTACACGGCTGTCTGCAGATTAATTTGGCATTTCTGTTCCCCAGTACGAAATAAACATGTACAGATACCTGTTGACGTGTGTGAATGTGATCGAACAGAGAACAAACGATGACTCCTATCAAGCGATCGGAACGAGCTATTCCGTAGTATACAGTTCAGTAGTTAAGCAGGAGCACTTGTTCGAATAAACGGCCGCGCCTAATTGCGAATATCGGCTGCACGATCCTGTGTACTTTTTGTACATGCTGCATTGCTGCGCGAAGGAAATATTATGCGGCTAGCGTACAAAAATCTACAGCTGGTCGAAGATGTCACGGTGACTTAATTCAAAGCTTCGGTCAGCGCATTGCTGACGTTGATTGTGCGCTGCATGGCAACCGACAGGAACACGGGTACCAGTCGCTCCACGGATGACCTGGATGCGACTACGTTGTCCCCTCGCGCCTTGTTTGTTTTAAGCCGCAATGTTTCGTCCAACTCCATCGACTACATGTGGCGCCGTGGTCGTGTTTGTAGACCAGGAATGAAATATTGCCGATTGCTTTTGTCCGTATAGTTATGTCCTATTGAATATTCCTGTATAGGAGCAAATTACTGTAGCTAGTTCTGATAACAACTGGTGACGAAGGAGAAAAAGATAGCTTGGGTACAACGAGGAAAATATAATTTGTTTTATCGGCAGTTTTCGATGTGCAGCTGATGCCTGAAAACTCCCGTCCCAGTGCAGAACTTGCAGCAGTTTTGCGGACAATATACGTTGTATTCCATAGTTCAAAATAGTTCATTTTTAACAATGCATCCACATTGATGATGAAAAGGCATTTGACACAGGAAGTTGTCAGGAACATGATGTATGAACGAGACAATTCAGTAAAAAACTCAGCACATCAGGAATTGACAGAAGTATAACAGATGTGGCCTATGTATGGAAAACAAAAGTGATATGGTTAGAAAATAGGCAGCCATCAGCGCCAAATGCACTGGACAAACAAATCATTCCAACCGCCATGGACAACAAAAACAGCATGTCAGATTGTGCCAAAAGCACAGCTATTCGCGGCCTTCTTCGTCATTGGCCTTGCGCTTCTGGCCCCTCAGCGACGACCCAGAGGCATTGTCACCACGTTCCGCACTGGCCGGCGGTAAAACCTTGTTCTGCGCATCGTCCCCATCCTCCTCTTCGTCGGTTTCCCCAACGTCATCATCGTCCTCCTCGTCTTCATCGCTACCATTCTCCTCTTCTCCACCAGATTCATCGTCATCGCTGTCGTCGGTGCACTCCTGCCTGGCATCGGCTAGTCCCGCTGATTTTTCGTCTTCGCTCTCGCTATCGTCTTCATTATCAGCGCTGCTTCCCGGTTCTGCTTCCTCGTCGTGATCATCTTCCTCTTCTACCTTTTCAACGACACAGGGCTCGAGCGCCATTAGACGGCTTAGCGCGTACTGGGCGAGGCGCGGCAACTTGGACACATCCAGGGCGGCCAGATCATCCTCTGACCATTCGTTTATCGGCATCATGACGAAACGGGGCGCGTCCGCGGGCGGTTTTACCTCGACAGACTCGCCCAAAACCTGCAGAAAACGTACTACTGTCAACCGGGACAGACCCAACGAATCATATATAACCAGGACGCTTTACCAGCTGAACTTTGCGGCGGCCTCGGCTATCTCGGCTCCGACCCTGCAGAGTCTTCGTAACCCAATCGCTCGTCAGCTGAACGTCAACGTATGGCAGCTGATTCTCCACCACCTGGTACAGATCCACTTCCGGCGAATCCAAACGGAGCGATCCGCTGAACGGAATGCTAAAAAACCGTCTGGGCATCGTGCACACTTTAAACAGCAGCTGCTGGCACCACCCGCGGGCCATCGCCGACGCAAATAGCTTGGCGTCCTTTACGTCCACTTCGCACTGTCCAGCCACAACCAACAGCTGCTGACCGACAGCGCACTGTCCCAGTTGACGACACATCTCCACAGTGCGCAGGATATCCATCAGACTTTCGTGTCCACCATTTGTCAAGGTGATGAGCCGAGTACAACTTGTCACGCACTTCAGCAGGGGGGCATGCAGCGGGTAAGATTGGACAAATCTACTGCAACTGCCGCAAACTATTCTCCTGTCCAAGCTGCACTGGCGATACGTAAGCCGAATCTCAGTGGATAGAGTGCGGCAAATCAGACCGTCAAACTCACGGCAGACTCGTCGATGAGCAGCGCGTTCCATCTTGTCTATATAGGTAAACATCTCCACCAAAACGATTGCGTGCACGTCCTGCAGAATCCGTCCCGTGTGCTCCCAACCGTTGTCAACCTAGAATTGACAACAACACTGCAGTATATGGCAGGCCTATGCAACATTAATACTGTAAGCGCTTCGCAACAAGCTGCTACGGCACTCTGTAATCAGTCCATCGGTTGTCGAATTACACTTACGCTCACACCCAGCCCTGGTTCAACTGGAGCGCCAGCTGAACCTGCTCAATGATCCCTTTCTGCAACCAACAAAGAAAGTACCGGTAGGTACATGAACAGACATCGGGAATAACTTGATAAAGAAGCGCTATTGCTACCTTACAGTTTGCCAGTTGACTCTGGCCAGACACGAGTCGGATGTATTACAGTATTACTACCTTACCACATACAGCACACAACCATAAGTCTACAACGCACCAATTCAGACATACTCCGATTGGGTGGGGGGTGTAGTAAAAGCATCTTGCCGCCGTTGACTGATACGGGCCACACGTTGTTCCGACGTGACACACTTTGGCAGAACACTTTCCACAGGGATGGCGTAGAAGCCATCCGAGTGATGTGGATGGGCAGCTGCCCGACCGCGGTGACTACGAAGTCGCCCGGCTGCAGCGCACGGGACTGCAGTGCGGTGGGTGATTGTGGCAGACGAACCTGTCGATAGGCACAAACCACACGGCGCCCGATGTGTCCCATCTGTACATCTGCCAACGCCAACCGATCCCCGCCTGCTTCGATGGTTTTAGTGAGCAGCGTGCCAGGGCGCCACACCCAGGGGCTCTGGGCGTCTTGACGCAGCAGCACTTCCACGGCGTCTCCCGGGAGCATGTTCTGTTCGTAACACCAGGAGCCCCGATCCCAGGTCAGATCTAGGATGCCTTTAGGTAGGAATATTTGAATTACACTTGGATGGTTTTTTATATCAAATGTGCTGTTATTTATCTACCAATTTGGGACACTTTCGATGTGGATAATGGATGTTTTAATAATATTTCGTAGTACAAAACCGGGATACCACGAACCATGAATTATTGAGCAAACCACCCAGCATAGAACCTTAAAAATGACTCGAAGCCTTGACAATACTTCAAGAAAAGCAGACGCCTGTGAAAATCAATGACAGTCGCTAAATGAACACGAAACGATCGCCGAAATCTTTAACTTTCTAAAGGTTGGAGGTCGACCTCCAGGGCTCTAAAATTTCCATTGGAGAAATTAAGTACTGTCCAGGAGCATGGCAGCTGCAATAAACAACATCGTTTAACTGCACGGCAGTGCAAAAGCATGAAAATACAATAGACGGTTTTAAAATGTCCATGAAGACGATGCAGCTTTTTACAAGCACTACAACTAACGCAAAACTGCTTTAGTTTTAAGTAAAGCTTTTCCGGTCTATCACGGAACAAAAGCATGCTTCCTAAAATACAATGATCAATACTAAAAAACCGACCGCTAACGTCCGTTCATGAAAATGGCGCGAAATTAAAATGAATTACAAATTCTTTTGAAGGTAATCTACATAACGTAGACCTTTATTTACGATAACGCAGCACTATTTTTTGTTCATAAATGTTACCTGTTCGAGAGATTCGTGCTTGTCGACAAGCAAAGCTTTGGAAGTCCAACTGCAAAAAAAGAAAGCTCAGATAATCTGATGCATGAAATTTACATGCGCATTTTTTTCATGTTCAGGATGTTTACAAATTATGCTGCATTATTACTGATGCATGACACTGCTTAATACTTTGCAAAATGAGCATAAATTTTTTCTGTAGATTAAAATGGTAGTAAATATGCAGATTGAGCATCAAAACGAGTTACAGTAATTGAAAAAATTGATTTCGTTACTTACCAGATAAATGCAGTAAACAAGATGCTTCCAGACAATTCCCTGTAGACGCCAGTGCTGCTCCGATTGCCTGTCGACAGGCAACTAGCTAATGCGCACAAAAAGACAAATCAGGACTGTTTTGAAATTCGAAAATTCACATTCAAGACTAATTTCAGTTCATGCGGTTTAAATCGATGTTTTAAAATCACAAAAAGCTATGTTTAGACTTTACTGAAGGTAAAGCTGCTATGTTTTACACAGGAAAACTGCAGTACCGTTGGCATTTACCCAGTTTAACTGACGATAAGATAGTCAGTTCAGCAGAACTTATTCCTAAGAGTTCCGTCTTTGCGCTGCTCTGGATCCATATACGAAACCACCAGGATAAGACTGATAAGAATTAAGGATCCATGCGCCAAATCGTATGCTGGCGGTCGACCGCCAAAGAGGAGAAAAAATGTGGCGAATTACCTTGTCGAATTTTTAATACTTCTAGCGAAAACATAAACGGCTGTTAGTACACTTAGTGCACAGCGCAATATGTTCCAGCGTGTGTGTGGTAGTACAACTTGCTACCGCTGCCCGTCTATGCGCTAGTACAACGCAAGACTCAAACACACAAGCCTCTTTCCTCATACAATGAAAGGACGGGAGAGGCCTGTCTGTCGCAGTCACGCTACGGTTTTGCACGTACCATCTTATTTAGTTAGCTCAAAGCAGTCTGTTTGTTATGCCCCAAATAGTATCAGTTACGCAATAATTATTGCCAGCTTTGAATATTTATTTCCATCGGTTTCCATACAGTAAGCTTACACTTTAAAATCTGAAATGTTTACAAATTTAGTTAATAAGCTCAATCAAAAATAACAAGCTGCTTTCATGAAGTGTAACTTTCAATTTTATTTCGGGATAGCGCATGCGCACTTGTGTGGGACGACCCACATGGTAATTTTGTGGCAGACTGATTTTACGTTCCGGTAATTTATTTTTTGTAGAAATAAAAAGCAGAAGGCTGCCAGGTTACTTAGACGGGGCAGACACAAATGGTACAATGACGTGAGCATCTAAAATTGGAAAGAAATGGCAAAAGTGACAAAAACTGGAAATGCTATATGATGGGGATGTATAGATTTCTGTATTGTTTACATCCTCGATACTGGCGACCAAATAAACGGGATGTAATAAACCAGTAGGATGTTTTTTCCACAAATCTTTCTGACCTGGGGATAACTGAATGCATTGCCATATTTGACCAGCTGGCGCCGCTGGCCCGCACAGCCAAAATCCACGACGAGGCCGTCGGGCTCAGCCGCGATGACAGTTCCATGCTGCAGCACTCCGCTGTCCCCCCACACGTCGGCCCCGTTCCAACTGACAACCGGTCGGCGATGGCCGTAGTCTTCGTAGAGTGATCGAAACATTGTTAGGCTCTGCAAAATTTTCGGATTGCTGAAAGTATAGTCGACCATTAAGTTAGACTGTCTATCGGTAGTCAGGTACTAACTAAAGCAGACAGTTGGAAGTCTTGAACGAACTAACTCGCAGAAAAGACCGGCAAATGACACTGCAAAACCAAAACAAAATGAATTCGCCAACAAAATAACAGCTTTCAAAGAACACCGAAAAAAATACTAGCAAAAAGATTAAACCGAGCACGTTTCATGTTCCAAACGAGGTTGATGTTCCCAAAACAAAAACCTTTTTAGTTCAGTTACAAGTAATCTAAACGTGAAGTCCGTATGCATTTTTCTATTCAAATTTTTCTGTAGTACAAAATTATTGCAGATTTTAGAGCGCCGCGCACTCACGATGAACCAATTCTCGGCCTGCCAGCTCCAGGAGAGCACAGGAAAGCTCTGTTTTCTTTTCCAACCTTGTGACAGATGCAGGCGTCAGACGCGACTGTTCTTGGCCGAATACTGATCGCGCGCAGCTCCTAGAAATCCGCTTTTCTTCAGAATACCTTAGAAGAATCTAAAATAAACTGGCGCCATATTCAACAATCATAACAATCGTTTATCACACAGACTTCGAAATCTAGTTAATTCATGAACAATGATAGCAAATTAAAGAATTAGGCAGAGCTACACTGCGCAGCAGTTCTAACATCCACAAACAGAATCCATTGCAGCCCCACAGCAGATCCGCAGTCCGCATGGCATGGCAAATAAGACAGGCCGACAGAGTGCACTGAAGTGTTGGCACTTGGCAGTACGTACAGGCCAGCAAAACTGTTGTTAAAGCCGGAGTCTGTGTACGTACGTACGTGAGCCGATAAACATCACAGTACAGCACTGTCCAGCCAACTCCGGGCAAAACTGTTTTACCTGTTCGCACCTCTGTTGAGCAGCTTTCAGGCTTACTGTCAAACTTTTTCTTGGACAACTTTTGGTCCTCTGTCTAATGTATATCATTGGGAGCAGCTGCCTATTACCCGACTCTGCAGAATCCAGTTTGAACACGTAGGGGTGGGGTCTTTTTTCTTGTCATACAAACATTACTGTAGAAACTACCGCAGTGTGTATCCAAGCACTTCGCATGATTCAGTGGATACAAGCGTTTACATCAAGAAAACATAAAACTGTTATATTTTATAATGAAGGCTCGGGAGGGCGAACCACCGAATTTCATCTCCCATAGACTCTTATGTTAAAAACCCGCGAAGGGCAAGTGCCCAGGGATGCACAAGAGCAAGTTTTCAAAAACACTCTCATAATTTACAGAATAAATAAATTAAATAAATAAATTATTTATTTAACTGAATTTGATTGAATTGGATTTGATTGGATTTAATTTAATTGAATTAAATTACAGATGAAGTATGGCCGATACATGTCGAAAGCGGCATCGATACGGGTATGCGCTGCTCCAGCGGCCTGTGGAACCCTCTTCGATTTTGGTAAAAAAATTCTCGTAAGCAGTGATGACGAAAACATGACCGAAAGATTCACGGTCCAATATGTTTAACAGTGCTTCGCACACGCTATGGATTTAAACTGTGACGGATATTTGGGTTCGTCCTCTACAGCTGTACTGCAAAAGACCTCTGTACAATCTCATCGGCTCGCTGGACAATGATCAAACCAACTGATGTCCTCCTTTTACGACAGCCTCGTACTGGATCTATGTGGAAATATACTGATAAAATCCGCGATTTGTTGTTAGACTTTAATTCAGTAATGATCTTCCATAGTTGCGTTAACAATGTTGTAACAATCATTATATACTCAGCAGAAAAGCACGATCAACTGTTAGCAAAACTAAAGACAAGTCGTAACAGTTCTCTTCATCCCACAACGCTTATCAGCTTGTGAACAGCGCATTCCTGCTAGAACATTGCCATACGTCTCAGACGAGTATGATAAAGCATGCATTAGGCGTATGCGAACGCTTATGAACGTTTAGTATCATAAACCGTACTGTGTTAGGCGTAAGTGAACGCTTATGTGTAAGCACGATGTGTTATGCTGTAGCGTTCCTTCCGGCAAGCCAGCCGCTTAGACTTCGCTGCATGTGGCGCATGTTGTGACTGCAGTCAGACTGCAGTCGGCGCATGGCTCGTGTTGGTCACGCTTACATTCCTCCCTCCTTAAGGTTTTTGGTCCCCAAAAGTGATCCATCAGGCAACCCAACCAACCGGACGATTCTAACGTTCCGTCTGCCATGTCCTCCGGGTCTGTGCTGTCCATCCCGTTGTTCAACGCCCACAGCTTCCACGATGTTACCACTCGGTCCTCTCAGTTCCTCCTCCGAAACGACCGCCTCCAGTTCCACATCCTCGCTTGGTTGCTCTTGTGCGGCATCCTTGCGCTTGGTGCTTTTTCTCCAACAAGCCGCCAATGCAGTTCGATACCAACATAGTACGAACAACAGTGCTGCGCAAATCCCGATACCGGACAATCCTCCAACTGCTCCTTTCAGCAAGTTTAATTGGGTGAAAATCTCTGGGACCTGTCCGGACTTAGAGACACTTTGTACAAGTTCCCCAACATCACCAATGCCGTTCTCTTCCATCGTCGTTGCCAGTTGTCCAAGCAGATTATACGTCATAGAATGTTCTTTCTCCATCACCGCTTGCCGACGCAGAAAGGTCCACTGACTCCTTGAATTGTGCCGCTAACAAATGATGTCTCACCGCTGTTACTGGCTTGACCAAGGTCCATACATCGTTCCGTGCTTCGTATGGCTTTCCTTCGAAGTTCACAACGCTTGATGTCCAGAAACATTCTTTATACGGCAGTAGTGTGAAACCATCCGTACTGATTGTAAAATTACCGGTCTTTGGCTGTGGTTCGCATTTCGAGTGCTCCACCGTAAACTGTAGCTTGGCAGGTCTGCACTGCCGTATGACACCGAAAATCCCAAAACTCTGTACAGACTGGCAGTGCTTCAGTTGCAGCTCCCGTGCAGCTAACAATCCCGACACATGACTGAGTATGTTAATGTTGTCCACTCGTGCACGAGCAAATCGACAGTCCAGTGCATTGACCACGTTGACCACGGCATTTTCTTGTTCAACTATGACGTCTTCTACATACTGTAGATGTGCTTGTAGGTACTGTTCCAAGGCCAATGAAATGTTATCACCCCCTTCAGTTCCCTCTTCATCCTTCGGATCTTCGTCGGCCGTTTTCCCTTTGACGTTGAATTGAGCCGAACTTCCGCCAGATTCAGCGGTACTTTCCCCGTTGAAAGTGCAACGAAGACGTCGGGTTGCTCCAGAACAGTGTAGAGCTGTCTCTTCACACCCCCACATGCAGTTGAACTTTGTTTTCCCAACTCAAAGTCCACTTGATGCACAATGTCTCTTAGACGATGGTGAGCACCTTCTGCATACAGCTTTCCTTGTCTCTGAGCAATTTTCCGTAATTCACATGGCTTCTTAGATGCTTGTGTGTCCGACCACACAAATGTCCGTTGACCTTGAATTACATAGCCGTCCGATCGGTTTGTCGTAATTTCTCCGACCACGCTAAGCACTGGGCATTTCTCACAACTTTGATGTAGGGAGATTTTTTCTCCAACTTCGCAATTTAACGTGGTGTAGGTTTTGTCGCTATTCCACGCACCCGATCCTTTAGATTTCGCTCTATAGCTCCACAATCTCCCAGTTTTGGTCATCGCTACCTCCCCGCACTTTGCAGTTTGGATTAACCGCCAACACTCGAGTGGCCTTGTTGTGCTATGTTCTTTACTGAAGACAGTGTCAGTTTGCCATATGGCGGACTTGTGTACATCCTTTCTCTCTTCCCACCTGTTGCACATGTAGCCACCAAAGGTCGTGCTCTCCGACTGACGTGTCCACAGGTCAAAATTGACCGGTTTTGAATGCAGGGCGGTTCTTTCGGATTTCCAGTTGGTGAGCTGCTCAAAGCTGATAACACCCACGTACTGAAGCTGATTACAACTGCAAACGTCCGCCCACAGAGCCTCGTTCCAGTCACTTGCACCAGCACCAGAACCATCGAGATCCAGTACAATCGAGACATGCTGGCTTGTGGTTCCACTCGAGAATTGTGCACCCGGGTTTCTCCAAACTCTTCGATGTACCGCTTATTCTTCCGAATGGCCTTCCTAACCGGCACTCTCAACATTTTCCAGTACCTCGTCTTCCTCTTCGAGGAAAGCAGTTTCATGTTCGTTACTTCCGTACTCGTCATCGGTGTAATCGTCGTACGCGGTCTGCTCATCCTCCGTACCACCATCTTGTACATCCGCTGCTTTATCGCCTTCATATTTCAGACGTTGTATATTGCTGCGCTGCGCCGCAGTCTACCTGCCGGTGCACCATCCTGCTGCTCTGATGATGATCCACTTCGTCCTCGATTGCGTCCTCTTCGTCCAATTCTCCTTCATGTTGACCTTGACTGGCGTCGTCCGACTCGTCGTTATCGGCACCGACATGAAACTTAACTGGTTCCCAGATCTCATCATCAGCATCCTCTTCGTACATTTCATTTCTGTCCTTGAACGGTTTCATCTTGGAAACACGTAAGATCACTCTTGCTCTTCGCTTCCGAGCTTTCACGGCCACCACTTCATAGTTGGCTGGTCCCGTATGTCGTGTTCGTGTTGCCAGCGACTCATCAGCTTCGTAGCCTTGCCCATTTCGCCGGCCGGGTTGTAGATCCATACAAAATCACCCGTTTCATACTGGACATCCGGGTGGTCATCACGGGCCCAGACGTGGTTCTGCTGCGCTTCGATGCGAGCCGATGCCTCCGCATGTACATCCTTCAGCCGCTACGCAACGTCCTTCACGAACGACTCCTTTGATGTCGGTAATGCCAGGTCAATTGGCAATGTCTGCTCACGGGCGTATAACATATAGAACGGGGAAAATCCTGTTGTAGCGTGCTTGCTTGTGTTGTAAGCAAATGTGACGAATGGCGTCACCTCGTCCCAGTCTCGTTGATCGGCACGGACGTACTTCGATAGCATATGTGCTATTGTTTGATTGAACCGTTCGGTAGTTCCATTGCACTGTGGGCGGGAGCCTGAAGTGGTCGTCCTGTGTACCGAAAGCAGGTTATACAGTTCCCCACTCAGCTTGTTAAGGAACGGCGTACCACGGTCACTCAGTATCTTTTCCGGCATCGAGTACTTGAGGAATACATCGAACAGTAGCAACTTGGCGACAGTTGTGGCATTTTGCTCCACCAGCGCTTTAGTCCAGGTCAATTTGGTGAAAAGATCCGTTGCCACGATAACAAACTTGTATCTGGCGCGCGTGCGGGTCAGTGGCCCCATGACGTCAGTTGCTATCACTTGGAATGGCCGCTCCGGGCAGAAGCTTTGCACTGGGCCTGGCGCCCGTACTGTCGACCGGTTTCGGGACTGACACTTTTCACAGCTGTCGACATACCGCTTCACAAAATTCAGCATATCAGGAAACGAAATGCGCTTGCTCACCCATTCCCACGTCCTCTCGAATCCCAGATGGCCAGAGTACGGGTCATCATGTAGAAAAGCCAACACTTCGTATCGAAGACGTTTCGGTAGCATGAGCAACATTCGCTTTTCACCTCTCGACTTCCACCATCGGTAAAGCATTTTGTCCTCAACGATGTACGACTTTCTTGTGTTCTTGTCGTAAGGCATTCTGTCGACGATTTATTGACAGTAGATGTCCTCCTTCTGTTCTAAATGTGTCCTCCTTCCCCCCAACCAATGTAAGCGTGACCAACACGAGCCATGCGCCGGCTGCAGTCTGGCTGCAGTCACAACATGCGCCAAATGCAGCGAAGTTTATGCGACTGGCTTGCCGGAAGGAACGCTACAGCATAACACATCGTGCTTACACATAAGCGTTCGCTTACGCCTGACGCAGTACGGTTTATGATACTGTACGTTCATAAGCGTTCGCATACGCCTAATGTATGCTTTATCATACTCGTCTGAGAAGGAATGCGCTGTTCACAAGCTGATTATTATTGATAAGCGTTGTCGGATGAAGAGAACTGTTACGACTTATATAAACATATATATGACGACTTATGTAAATTATTTCACTTGTTTTAAGAAAAGGCAGAGCACGGGTCGGACAAGTTTTCGAAGCTGGTGTGCTTCGATTTAAAATTCATTGTAAATTCCAGCCAACTGAAAGAGCCAAACTTTATACAGTGGAAGATAGCACGATGAATGGACGTCTGGGGTACATCAGCAAGTTAACTGTCAGGCTTCATGGTGGGTAATGGGAGGGACTAAAACCCGTTGCCCGGAGTTCGCTGGGCACCACTGTGTTTACGTCACAACAGACCATTTCACTAATACTGCGTGATGGCGACCTGATTAAGGCAGACAATTGCCTTATGGAATTTCTACGCCAGCGGAGTAGTATAGGAATACAGCGCGGAAACGGTATTTATGTTATGGGTAGAAGTACTGTTGATTTATCCAAATTGAAGACGTGTTTTTGTTTCTTAGTGTGCGATAGTGTAATACTGATTTATGTAATACGTACATATGTACAACGAACAAAATTAAAATGTAACCTTATTGTGGCAAGTTAAACATACTGAGACGAGTTAAACACACAAGCCACCAAGTCCAAGTCGAACCCCCAAAATTTAAGGTCACGACGATCAGACAAAGAGCATAAAAATTGCTAACAGAACTACCCAGTTATTTGTCGGCTAAGTTATCCCGAAAGAGGACTGCCAAGATCGCGGCCCGACATTTCGTCCTAGTAGACATTTCGTCCCATTAGACATTTCGTCCCACTAGACATTTTCTCCCAGTCGACATTTCATCCCGGTGAAAATTTCGTTTCGGTAAACATTTAATACGGTAGCTGTTTCGTGCTGTACGCACTGCATTTAATTATAGGCTAAATCTGGCCAAGATGTTTGAGGGTGCTGCTTCGGGTAGCTAATCAAGCTTCAAAACGGGGGCGCTTAGTGGGAGTGGCTGCAATGGTATCGCAAAATAAATATCACATCGGATGTTGACAATCCCTTTCATCTTGTCGCAATATCTTATTTTTCGAATAGTAACTGGAGCATAAAGTTTATTGCTACGAACTATTGCGCTTTTCTAGTCCCAAAAAGCAAAGATAAACAATGGAAAAGCTGACAAGAGCCGCAACAAGGGAATGTTCCGATTCATTGGTACTGCAACTGTCGCGTCTGGTATAGCTTCTTTGAACCAAACTTCCTGTCCGCCGATGCTACGAGGTCAACAAACGTGTTTTTTGTTTCGACAGCTGCAATACAATGCTGGGACAGTGTTGTATGTTACATGCTAGCCATGGTCTGTTTCCCGGTATTTTGTACAGGTCTCTACGAGGGACAGTATTCTTTAGCAATGCTCACAGCTTCTTAGTTGCTTGCAGTATGTAGGCATAAGCTGATAATTTTGCTAGCTTTCGCGTTTTTTGACTATGTTTCTATCTTTGAACATTCGCTGGAAAGACCTTTGCGGCATTGTTTAGAAGACGCTCATTAGGAATGAAATCTAGATTCACTTCTTATTTCTTATTGCCAACCCCAATCTGTATCGCGAGATTAAAGTAGATTATTTGAAATGGCCTTATTCGGATGGCGCTTGGAACTACCGGGACGAAATCTATACTGGGACGAAATGTCTACTGGGACGAAATGTCGGGGTGCCATCAAGATTACGGTTCTGGTTCGGTCACTCTGTAATTTCGCGATCCCCGCGAATTGCTGTTCGGTCTAGGGCTGATCTGATCGGCTCGCTCAACTGAGTATTCAATAATACAATACACGCTACAATTAGCCGTACTGGTTTTTAAAACGCGTACGACGGTTTCTTAGGCAGCAATTAATAACACTTGTAATACTTAAGGGTACTTCTGCGCTGTAATGTTATAAATATTGCTGATAGGCCCGAAACCACAGTAGACGTAGCCGCGTATCCTTTGACTTTTGCACACTATTTTATACGCCTTTAATATTGTATAGAATAACCAGAACATCGGTTACCGGTATTCAAAAGTCCATTCTGTTGTGGGCACAAGGTTCGACTGTAGCGCAAGAGCGGTGAAGAACAGAGTAAATAAATTTGTTTAAGCTGCAGTCAATAAATTGTCTGCGATAAATTATCACAATATAAAGAAGCAAGCCCTTTAACTACTGCACATAGTCGCTAACGACTTCACCGATCCCATTGACGGTAATACCACACGCAGCCACCTACGTATACCGCATTATAATTGATCGTATGCACCACTGCAGGAGTGTAATTAAAAGGCTACTGCTTTATGAAGCAAATAGACACACTGGAGCACCGGCCCCGTAAGAAAAACAACAGTGCCTTGAGGAGTGTACACTGTCGCACAATACATTTAATAATAATAAAGGTTTAATGTCTTCCTGCAACGGGGCAGCGCCCCCTCTTTGGCATTGGACAGAAACTCGATGCA
>JAQGAU010002833.1:0-14495 GCA_034698045.1 Paramacrobiotus richtersi
GCTCCATAGAGGGTACACCTCTATAGTGTGGTAGTGTACACTTCGCTTCTGCACGCCACCGTAATATACACTGTATACTGGCCTCCGCAAAGTGTACACTACAGCGTACATGATATTTTAAAATAGGAACTCTATAAGGTGTACACCTCCATAGTGGGTACAGATTTTGCGGAACGGAGGGTGTAGATACTAAGGAGGTTTTACTGTACAACAACATGCACCGAGTTTTTTCTATGACGGCTTAATATGATGTATACCTGGCACCGGTACAGAATCAGTCCAATACTGCAATGCAACATGTCCGAATCACTCAGCCACACAAAACAGTCAACAAGGCTTCAAACCTCTCGAACAGTTTATGAACGACCAGTGAATGATGTCGAATAAATTGTGACCTTTTAAAGTTGAAAATTAATGGTTATTATTGTCCGTTATGGACAGGCTTAATAATAATCACCTCGGACGACGACAGCAACAGCTATCAACTATTTATCACAGCCGACCGTTGTACTTATCAGCCCAGTTATAGGCCCCCCACAACTCGAGCAGAGAATGTCGTAAAGTGTCCGATGCAATGCACATTCCAAGTCTTGTAGTGTCTCAGCCTGTGTCTAGCTAAGGATTTAGATACGCTGCATTGATCAACCATTCCTCCTCGTCTCCATTATGCTAAAACCAGCATTCCATCCGACCTGGAGAATGCATCAGGCTGATATTCCAAGTAACCAGATTTGATTGGATGCTGGGGGGAGATGTTTGATGAAAGAAGAAAACAGAGTAAATGAACTGTAATGCTCTCGAATTGGACAAACCGTACAGAGCACGGTCTTTCTCTGTCCAATATCGAGAACTGTTTTTCGCGAACGGTGTCAGCACGAAGAAAGGATGGTCCGTTGGAGCGTAAAGGATGCGTTTATTAAAGCGCCACATAAGACGTTTCTTGACTTCATGGGCCGGCAGCCGAGCATTCACAGTACAGCGAAATTCTGGTTGGTTGGTCCCAGTGGCGGTGGTGTTGGCCAGAGGGCCGGCAAACACGTCAGCAGGTTTTGGTTGAACTCGGAGGAAAAATGTCCGCACAAGACACAGGCTGCCGTTGCATGGCCGAAAACACTGTACATCACCGGTTGCGGATAGTGGAGTGTCGTGCAGAAAAAGTCTGATCTGTCGGGTGTTATCCAATGCAAAACTATACGCAAATCCAAAATCTGATCGAAGGCCATAAGGAATGTGATTGCCTTGATGTTTCCATACTACTTCTGTTGAAATATTGTTGGTTGTAGTTAGGGACTCCACTCCAACCGGGCAAGTAAAGGTGGCCATCTGGCCCGTTTGCACGACTACATCGGTCTCTGAGAGCACTTTTGTTGGTCCGAACGGTAACTGAACCCTTCCTTCCTGAATGGCGCATTCCAATCTGGACACGACCCGCTGCACTATAGATAAACAGAAAACAATGAAATCTTTCTGGCGTTTCTGTACCAAATTTGCGTTTCGCACACAAGGCGTCAGTTTACCAGCTTTGCATGACAAAATTGCAAGGTTTTGTAGTAAACCGGCTGCAGCTTATATATGCAGAAATGTTGAAGAAGTGAAAAGTCAGTACGCATACAAAAAATGAGTTAAATTACAGTACCATATCGTACTTTCTTGCAAAGAGCTGATTTCGGCTTCGCAGTTCCGTGAATCACCGCAATCTCTGGAAACCGGTGAGCATCCGTGACAGACATTTGTCACATAAAATAACACGTAAACAAAATCCAGCAGGCTGTGCATCGTGGTATGCTATACCGACAAGGACGTAGGATTGTGGACTAGTGTTGCGTGTGTCGCTTACGCGAACCTCTGCAAATTTCACTACATTATTAACTCTGATTGTTTGGGGAACGTCGTTTCCAGCAAGCTCTTCTCGGCGGCCAAAAACCAGTCTGTTCGTGCAGGACTTTGCTTTCGAAGCTTTCTAGTACGGTGTGTGATTGCAACAGCATTCGAAACTACTTTGTCGTCATAGGAACTAACGTGCCGCTGGACGCTTGTTTTATGACGTTACACTGCCCACCGTAATAAGTAAGTAGCGGGCCAACGGCTACCGACGATCCAAGCTTCCAGACATGATGGATAAGTTGAAATTACACCATAACCTGATTAGCACGGTCTCGCCGAATGCCATTATTTCGGTTAGCCCTTGAGAGTGCTGTAAACAATAGTATAGCAGCAAGTACGCGGCAAGTGGACCATAATATTAGTAATAATATATTATTGTATTGCGTATGTACTATATCGAGATGCGGTGCAGGAGCCGTCTAATCGGCATACCCATCGATTTTATACGAGTTGAGGCTCAGCTTTCAGTCAAAAACTAGCAAATTCACACAGACTAAACCGACTTTTTTAACGTTTAATTTAAACGTTGGAAGAGATATGGTATTGGAAGGCGAGTATCTCTAGTGACAAGAAAGGTGACTATATGCATGCGGTTAACAGTCATTATAGCGGCAGTACCGTATCAAAGTTACAGAAAAGAACATATCGCCCTGATCTATTTTGGCTCTTTGGCTTCACTTTGTGGGCGCGATGCTGGTTGTTCTGAACAAGTGTCTGCATATTCGGCCGACATACTGACATTTCTAACCGCAAAACAATCTTGCCTGAAGCAGACTTTGAATCTGGATGGACTGCTGATTGAGATGGGGATGCCTACCGCGTGCGAGCCCGAGCTGGCCGACTTCTCCGGCATCGGGCCGAGATCAGTCTAGGGCCAAGGCCGTTGCACATTAGCAAGGTCAAGCAGCAAGCTTATAATACAGGTTTTGGAGCACGACTTTCCAAATGTTTTTTAGAAGTCTGCAGTTTAGTGTTATGTTTTAGAGCTGGGCCGCATTGGCATGGACTAAAGAAGGGTTCTGTCTACTCCTTCAAGGGTCTTCACAGTGTTGATTTTATGTATTGAAACTCTTCGGAAACTATTTCCTTAGCCGACATCCACCCCGTAAATTACGCTTTACGGAGTCTTCGTATCTTTGCTACCAATACACTTACAGTATACTGAGTAACCAGTAGGGTTTAGCAATAATCACATTACAATGCGTCCTGACTTCTGAGGTTACTCTGAGTAAAAATGGTAATTTTTAGATGTGAACGAAAGAGGAACAGAGGCAGCAGCATCAACGGCTGATATTATGGGGGAATGTTGCCTAGGGACACTAAAGCAGATTTGTGGCGGAGCGACCGTTTATGTCTTTGATAAGACACGACAAAACTGACACCATATTTTATTTATGGGCCACCTTAACATAGCCGACACTACTAGTTCGTAGGGAAGTATGTTTCTTTGTGTTGGGAAGGACGCTGGACGGTCAATCTAAAGTGGTCTCGAGATTACGCAGCAAGAGTCGGAAAGATCCCGCATTTGGACAGCCGTATGTGATTTATAATAATTATTATCTCGTAAAGTCGTGTTCATTGTATTTGTAGTATGCACTAAAGATGGGTTAATCCGTAATTGTGTACCATCGTATTGGTGGACTGCGTACCATCTCCTATAAACAAACATCTACTGACGAAGTCATGTCAACGCATTACCACGTAGCAAAATGACAGTTTCGGAAACTAACTCAACCATGTCACGGGAATTAAGATGTTCTAAAGTATACACAGATACGTAGGTAACGTAACCCAGCACGTCAGGATCACATTGCCGCATAATTTGCACTTGTCTCTCAAAACCTTGCGTTGATGTTGATTAAAAAACTGGAAGACTGACGACTGGACACACTGGAAGAGTGTTTGATGAAACGTTTTTCTACCTGCTAATAGTTTATCTCTTACTTGCTGCGGCTCGATGGAAACGATAACTTGTCCATCTCAACAAGAATCGATTAGGGTGTGATTGGCAGGTAAAGTGGCATTAATGCTGATGGTTAATTACCGCGACGTTTTAGCTGGAAAATCGGTAATTGCTAACGGTAATTGCTAAGAGCTGTTTGTCTTACTATTCAACCAACCAACGGCATTTTCCCGCATGTATGTTGCTGCTCGTCTGACATGGCTGTAACCCACAACAACTTCATTCGTTCCTTATTATTAAATATGTCAACAGTCGGATTCCGTGCATTTCACGTGGAATACAGGATTATACACAGCAATCACGAGCTTTGCAATATAATTTTTCATTGACTAACTTCCGACTGTGACTGTGCTGTGGATTTCTGTCACATAAGTCTGTCTGAGCAGTACCAGATATTCTAATGTTACACAGTATCATGGAAGGTGATAAGGATGAAAAGAATAAAAAAAACGTCGAAGAGGATGTATCGGTAAGGAATGCAACGTCGAACCTGTAGATTGTTATGAATATAAATCAACCATCGATATTTTTTCTTGAATCGCAGAAAAATGGGAGCGATGTCGATGAATCGGAGCCGGTACAGAGCAAGTGCAGAATCTGATCGGCAATTACAACCTTATAATCTAAAAGAACTTTATATTCTTTTAATGGTTTCAGTCGGAATGTCGGTATCCATGGTTTGTTCTGTTTATTTTGACGGGAGAATTTTCTGAAAGATTCGCCTGCATTGGTGTCGATAGTAAGTACCTTGCCATCCAACCACCATAATATGCGTAATAATGCGCTATAAGCCTATAACTACGGTATGTCTGCATCCTAATGCTCCTGACTTTAGTAATTTGGTTTCAGCGGTGTTGAGCTTATTTCTTGCGAAAGTACTGCTGTTTTCTGAGGACAGCACAACGTTTATATTTCATCTGGTTACAATGCTGGGTTACTTGCTGTCCGTTTTTGGAGGATGGTTTGCGGATAGTTTCATTGGAAATTTCAAGTACATACGCATACACTCGGTTTATTATATGTACAGCACGGTTATGACAGACTAGCTTTAGTTTGGTTTCAGTGTGCAGTACCTATTCTTGGGTAAAGTTTGACTCTATCTCGCAGAACATACGAATTACAGCCGTATGAAGAGAACTGTACAAAGATTTGCTGTAGGTAAATCTGCGTGGACTGCGTGGACCATCAAAATTCCGAGCTTAATATGTTTTCATCCCAGAAAAAAACGCTGAACGGTAGTGAAAGGTAAGATACCGTGTATAACCGCATCTTGTTCCTTGTAGGACGATTGTATTCTCGTCCCTTATGTATGTTGTGGGGCTTGTTGTACTGAAGCTGTCCACCATTCCGCCGGTTCCCATCAGTCCCGTGTATGTACGAGAACATCGTCTTTGCATTTGATACAGTAGCCTCATTCTCCGTTGTGCTCCAGAGCTGGAGCACTCGGTGGACTAATGCTAATTCAAATTGGAGTTGGAGGAACGAAACCCTGTTTCCCGACTTACGGGGGTGATCAGTTTAAGCCCGAACAGGTACTATACTGTGCCGGTACGATACAATTAATAGTGGAATGACGCTTATTGAACGGCATAACAATATAAACGGTGTATCAACAATACTTGCAGAAAGCGTGCAATCCAACCTCTCTTGTCCACCATTTTTGTATATTGAGTGTTCAGCATTTTGTTTTCCATTCCAGGCGAAACTACGAGAAAAGTTCTTCTCCCTCTTCTACGTCTTTATCAATCTGGGAAGTTTAACCACGACGATCCTGTCGCCGGTGTTGCGATGTAAATGGTTCCTGCCCAATGGATACGAGTCTTTTACGTTCCACGTTTGAATTTCAGCGGAAGTTCAGTGCTTTGGAGACAAGACATGTTACTCATTGGCCTTTGGCGTACCGACAGGTGTTATGGTGCTGGGTTTAAGTAAGCTCATTGTAAACCTAATACAAAATAATCATATAGACCGTAACGCTATGGACTCGGCTGCCTCATCGACATTCCTATTTTTAGTGGTGTTTGTAATTGGAAAACGATATTATACGGACAAGCCAGTTGAAGGCAGTTTGCTGAGGCGCGTAGTGCAATGTATTGGGGTAAGTAGATTCATAAGCAAATGCATTACATGGTAGTTGGAATGATTTTGGCTGCAGGTTCATTCGTTGCCGCTGGATTCTTACAGACTGCCATTGATGTAGGTCTATCTAAATAACCTATAGCTACCCAGTACCAATGGCTTTACCGATGTCTTCACTTAATTTTAATAACCAAATGTCTATCCGTACAAATTATAGGCTGTAGTGAAACGATGGTGTGAGTATTTGTACATGTACTGTGCGGATCTGAAGAAAGTATTGATGGATTCTGGAAGCCCATAGCTGCTGGTCCGAAACTGGTGTCCCGACTGATGCGGCCCTGTGCAACTTCGGCTGGTCGATGACCTGCGCCTTGCGGCCTCTCGATTGATACACTCACGAGATCTACTGGTACATGTAAACTGTAACTAGCACACTTTTCTTATGGTTACAGAAAGCATTGCCAACCATTGTAGCTGCTGATCGCACCGAATTAAGGCTCTTTAATTTGAGTCCATGCAGCTATTTGACACTTTCCGGAGGAATGCTTCCAAAACATATAATAAACAACAATGGGTCGGAAAACGTGAGTAACACCATGCTGTACACTGCTGTCTTTACATTCTCAAACTCGTACAATTATGAAGGATAGTCTGTCCCTCCTTGCAATAGATGGCACACATCCCATCATTACCTGTTCAGAGCGTGAAGGGCAGCGGGTTAACGGTCTCCAGTACTGGTTGTCCCATTCTAAAGCCACAAAGCTCAAACGTGACCTTTAATGTATCCGGTGGGAACAGTTACTTTGTTTTTCTTGGAGTACACGACGGTCAGCTGGCATATGCACAGGTCAGCAGCTGAAGATTACACCGTGTACAACAACTGAAATTCAGCTTGCGAAAAGTATGTGCTACTTGATAGGTAAATGCCAGTATCGCAATGTCAGAGGAAGGCAGTGCCAGGGCTTTGTTCGTCCTTCCTTTTGATGTCAATAATGCATCATACAATGCCAATCTTACGCTGGTCAATCCCAGTGTTGCCACAGGCAAGGAAGGGCATAAAGTTGTTGTACCGATTAACAGCACCTTCCTCCTGCCGAGAAATGGATCTCTTCCCATTAGGAGTATTGTCAGCGATATTGAGGATAAAGGCCCGTAAGTGCATGAAGGAAAAATATAAATTTATAATTATCTTATCCTTTCATACGCTCAGAAGTCTACAGGACTGTACAAATGTAGGACTACTTCTACTTGTAGTGACCAGTGACCAATGCATGCCAGTGTATGTGGCAGGCACTAGATATGTCGTTGAAGAAGATGGCGTGCTAATCGCAAAATCCTGTGTCGGGTGCTGGACTTATCAGTTACAGTTATTGTGCACTGATTTGCAGGTATGTAATAAGTCTCCCGGATCAGGAATCTCATGCCAACGTTTCTTCCAAGGGCAACAAGTCTATTGAGTTTCTCAAGAGCGGATATTATGTTGTGCTGTTCAGAAGTCCCGATATCATTTCTGCTAGTAACGATTCAGTGCAACGTTACACCATTATAGAGCCGAGCAGTATCAGTATTTTCTGGCAGATCCCGCAGTACTCTGCCATAACTCTAGCTGAGTGTTTGGTCACTGTCAGCGGGATCAGCTTCTCATATGCGGAAGTACGTTTCTTTGAGTTTTAAATCTGTCTTATCATGTAACGGTATCAGTGTGAAAACTGAACCCAGTTTCTTCTAGGCTCCGGAAAGTATGCGCTCCGTTTCACAGGCGATCTGGCTGTTAACAATGGCCCTCGGCAATGTTATCGTCATGATATTTAGCGGAGGTCATCTTATTGGTAGCCCCGTAAGTTGATCTGATTAATACTGATTTTCTTAGGTGTCGTTACTATCTGATATTCGTATAGGTATTATGCAGTAGACTACTGCAAGTGCAGTGGCCGAGTTACGTAGTGTTGACAAGATTATAACAAAATGATGATTGCAAGCCAGTCTGCCAGCTCTGACCTCACTTTTGGTCGGATCGGGTTTTTATGCATAAGAATGTGACAATTTCGGAGCGCTGTGATATTGACCTGTCACGGTCCATCTTCTGCGGGGAAAAATGAACCTGAAAAAGTCATACCTTCTTCAGTGTGATATAACCCTATGCGAATCAGTTATGTACGGAGTAGCAACGGTACCGTGCAGTAATGGAGCCAGTAACTGTACCTCTACGGTAAAGTAACAACAAGCCTAACGTTCCTTTTTATATATAGGCCGTGGAAGCCTTTGTTTTTGCTGGATTAGCCGGTCTAGCTGCCGTGACGTTAGCTCTCAGCTCCCGTTACTATCAGTATACCAAACCAAGCGAAGGAACCATTGAGTCCGACGCAAAGGATGCTGGCACATCAAACAAGAAAAAGCAGGCAGATCGGAAGGATTCTGATGCAGCACCCGCGAAAGACTGATCCAAACCACACAGAAAAGATAAAAGAGAAAAACAAGGATCTCATTTTTTGTGACCTGTTCGCGGAGATTGGTAACGGCGTTTATTTTGGTCGATAGATTTACGACTGCAGTAAGAACAAAAACTAAGTTTGCTACAGGAAGTCATATCTGCGAACGGATTGTATTTATTATACTGACACGATAGAATGGATGTGCCCGTTACAGCATCATGTTTGCACATATCAAAACGTATCAAGAAAAACTAACACATGCGGATATCCCATAAGCGTATGGTACGGAAGAAAAGAACACGCCGAGAGGCTTGTAACAACCACAATCAGCCGACGAAAAAAAGGGTTATAAACTGGAGTGAAAATGCGGGTTATGTGAAAACAAAGACCAAAAACTATTCGCTTCAATGCATAAATGTTCTAGAAAACAGCAGAAGGAAAACCAACAAAAAGTACTGCAATATCCGGCACTAATCTTCTCACAACGACATTTCCACACGCATACGGTAGGGCTCATTATCCAGCGGATTTATGGGTCAGTTTGCGGAGAGAACTAACGTCCAGACATTCCAAAGCTAAAATTCATCTTCCTCGTCGTCCTCTTCATCTTCCATGGCATCGTCTTCATCTTGCTTGTCTTCTTCGTCATCCCCTTCATCTCCGTCGACCTCCTGTTTATCACCGCACGAACGATAAGCAGCGCTGTCACGGGTACCTCCGCTCTGCACCATATCCATCAGCTACAGAAAAAACATAATCAGCGACTTCGTTGACAGCCGCAGTACTATGCGCAAAGCAGTGCGACTGTGCGCAGCTTTTCGAGAGACAACACTAGGTTTTAGACAAGACGTTCGCTGAAGTTTGACCTGCTTCGCAGATTGCACGTTATCAATTTCTAGGTTGATATGTACTGTCAAATGGACGTACATCAAGTTCCACACGCAGACGGTAGGGTTGGTTATGCAGACGATTCAGCAGGCTATGCTGGGTCAGTTTGGTAAGAGTACTGACATCCAAATGATCCAGACTAAGCATAGAAATCAAGCGCTTCCGAGCCCCCCGCCTTCCATCCATCGTATCATCATCATCTTTATCTCGTAGGTCGCGGTACCAATACTTTCCCCGATACGCAACGGTGTCACGCGGATCTCCGCTCTGCATCATGTTCAGCAGCTACAAAACAGCAGTGCAATGTAACCGATCAGGGTAGGTTAGTTGACTGAAATCGATTATACGTCGAATACAAAGAGCATTACTTACAAATGCGATCTCCCATTGCCGACGGTCCACATACTCCCACTGAATAATGTCATCAATCCAAGCCTCCACTCGCTTTATATCAGCTGGCGTCAATCGGGACAAGCCATCATCGAACTTGGCCCACCAAATGCGGATGTCCCCGACATCCGCCTGACCATCTTGCTCGCCATCCTCCTCGTCGTCGTCCTCTTGATCTTTTTCATCCCCGGTATGCATCAAATTCTGCACGTACAAAACATCAAAATGAATGACTTTGCCAGTAGTGTGAGTGTGTAAGGAAAGTTTATGTCAACGTAGAAGCAAGTACAAGCTCGATTCGTATCATCCCACTGCATAGATTGCAATTTCGGAACATAACGTAACAACATGACTGCCCTAACCAAATGCATTCTAAGTCGTTAGAACTATTCATCCTATGAATTCTTAAGCCTGCCTCGATCCGCCGGAAGTTCCGCGATCTCATTCTGCCCGTTAGAGCTAACACGAGACAGCGCTTACCGCAAATTTTCAAAAACCGCAACGTGAAAATCCCTGCTTAATTTTACCGCTACTGATGTATTGCTGGACGGTACTGTAATGTTGAATTAATTCGTACACTGACAACTCGATTATGATTGTGAAGCGAATACCGGCGACTTACCGCATTCAACTTCCCAGCAAGCACATGCACAATCACGTCGGAATCCCGATATAATATCGGCTGTTCGGTGTACATGTCCCCAGAGTCATATGGATCAATATACGGTGTCAAGGTGATGGTCACTTTCCGCAAGATCAGATTCTGACACAATCCGGATAGAAACTTCAACTGTTTCCTGAACGCATTTATTATTACTTGAAATTTAGAGTCCCACTCCTGCACTTCGATCTGAAACCAAACGCGAACAAGCATATGATGTTAATCTATACACTGGACGATTAGCCTTCCTCACCTTCCAACACGAGTAACCAACGATGAGCGTCTGAAGAGGACCCGCCGCGGACTTATTCAAATAGTGTAGGAGACGGAAAGCAGACATCATTCGCGAAGACTGCGTCTTGGACGTCCTCACATTGCACGAGCCAGTGATGATAATGATCTTGTGATGCTTCCAGTTTTTGTACACACACGCGGCGTTGGCAGCATCATCAGATTCCCCACCGAAAGATACGCGGAGAACATGGGAAAATTCTGGCAGGATGAGCACTGAGTAACGTCTGAGTTCCATGCTGCGCATACACGGCGCAGTTCGCTCTGTTCCACAGTGCTGAAAGATTGGAATATTTCAGCCAGAATGCCTTTAGGAAGGAATCGCACGCTGCCATCGTCCTCGCTGTGTTCCACAGCTATGGAACATCCTCCTGTCGTCCCAGAATCTCCGTTTCCCGAAACGTCCCGGATGTTTCGTGGGACATGCATCAGATTTGTTAACGGGATAGTCTGTGGAAATACCACTTTGAAGAACGTATTTTCACATGGAAATTTTTTATTTTAAAAAAATTAAAAAATGCCATTTAAAAATTCCGGATACGGGATACCAAAGCCAAAACCTTTCTAAATTAAACATTTAAAAAAAATTAAGGAATACTATTGAAAAATTTCGGATACTTCAAGTCAAAACTTACCCATTTAGCTGTGCGGCATACGAGAATGCCAAAAGTCACTGCACACGAAGATCCAAAATATTCAGTGCCAATAACGGAAGTCGCCTTAACTCGCTTCGAATTCTGATCGAACCAGCGCATCAAGCGTTGCCCAGCCTCCCCATTCGCATTGCAGTGGAGATCCTCGACATCGCCAAACGCACTGTGCTCCTGGGGAATCGAAATCGTGGCGGATTCGTTGGCAAAGACGCCTTGTTTTACCAGCAAACGCTGCGCTTTCTGCTCAGCCACGCGTATACGAATCCGATAACCAGATACAATGCCCTTCAAAGAGCAGTTTGGCAGCTTGACAGTGACCAAACCAAAGGACTGCTCGTAGCCTTCACCTCCAATCAGCAGGTCGGCCTGGTGCCACTTCCAGGGTTCTCCGGGACCCTCACGCACCAGTGCGTCGACGATCTTTTTTGCCGATGGACTGGCATACGCGCATATTTGTTCTTTATCAAGAATGATCGGACGACTGCTGCGATAAATTTGCCCGAAAGGTATAAACTGCGATTTCTTCAGTGCGCCACATTCGAAGTCAACCATCAGCCCTCCGTCTGCGCAGTTAATTACATTTCCAAGCTGGAGTAGTCCGTCCGCTCCCCGGACTTCGACGCTGTCCCACGAAAAAGCCATGGGAGCCTTCCTTA
This sequence comes from Paramacrobiotus richtersi, assembly GCA_034698045.1. Taxonomy (NCBI): domain Eukaryota; kingdom Metazoa; phylum Tardigrada; class Eutardigrada; order Parachela; family Macrobiotidae; genus Paramacrobiotus; species Paramacrobiotus richtersi. The sequence goes on from JAQGAU010002833.1 coordinate 11,898, forward strand.
GTATACGCTGTCAGTACAGAATCATTCACACACGAAGATTTCAAGAAACGCAGAGCAGAATTTCAGAACAGGCATATGCGTGAAAGTCGACAGATTCATGATCGGTGACATCATCCTCGCAGCGCAGCAAACGCAATCGGCTTCGAGCTTGCAAGAACAGGCAGCGTGGTAAGCCGAAGCGAGCAAAGAGCTGCTGGAGTCTAGCAGGCTGTTGGCGCCACAAGACCTCCTCTTGACCGGAAGCGCAACCGCTCTGACAATGTCAAATAAATAAATCTAATACAAAATGATTAAAACACACGACTATTAAATAAACTAGAAGTTAAACGGCACAACTCGAGAGTTTCTTGATTTAATTGTGTACAGCTGAACCCATGGCAGACAAACTCGCGTGGGAAGCCGTGGGGAGTGTCATAACTCCCAGAATTTCTGATTTAGCTGTATCCAGACCAGACTTACTGTAGACAAATGTTTGCGTGGGAAACCGTGGGAAGCGGCACAACTCTAGAGTTTCTTGATTTAGTTGTGTACAGCTCGACCCACGGCAGACAATTTCACGCGTGGGAAGCCGTGGGGTGCGTCATAACTCTAGAAATTTTTAATTTAAGCGCATACACATACATAGACTGATTTTTGCGTGGGAAACCGAAGAAAACGGCACAACTCGAGAGTTTCTTGATTTAATTGTGTACAGCTGAACCCATGGCAGGCAAATTCACGCGTGGGAAGCCGTGGGGAGCGTCATAACTCCCAGAATTTCTGATTTAGCAGTAACTTACTGTAGACAAATGTTTGCGTGGGAAACCGTGGGAAGGTGCACAACTCTAGAGTTTCTTGATTTAATTGTGTACAGCTGGACCCACGGCAGACAAATTCACGCGTGGCAAGCCGTGGGGAGCGTCATAACTCCCAGAATTTCTGATTTAGCAGTAACTTACTGTGACAAATGTTTGCGTGGGAAACCGTGGGAAGCGGCACAACTCTAGAGTTTCTTGATTTAATTGTGTACAGCTCGACCCACGGCAGACAAATTCACGCGTGGGAAGCCAAGGGGTGCGTCATAGCTCCGAGAAATTAGTAATTTAACTGTATACAGCTAGACCTACTGTAGACAGATTTTTGCGTGGGAAACCGTGGAAAACGGCACAACTTTTTAGTTTCTTGATTTAATTGTGTACAGCTGGACCCACGGCAGACAAATTCACGCGTGGGAAGCCGTGGGGAGCGTCATAACTCCCAGAATTTCTGATTTAGCTGTCACTTACTGTGGACAAATGTTTGCGTGGGAAACCGTGGGAAGCGGCACAACTCTAGAGTTTCTTGATTTAATTGTGAACAGCTGGACCCACGGCAGACAAATTCACGCGTTTGAAGCCCTGGGGAGCGTCATAACTCCCAGAATTTCTGATTTAGCTGTATGTATACAGACCAGACTTACTGTAGATAAATGTTTGCGTGGGAAACCGTGGGAAGCGGCACAACTCTAGAGTTTCTTGATTTAGTTGTGTACAGCTCGACCCACGGCAGACAAATTCACGCGTGGGAAGCCGTGGGGTGCGTCATAACTCTGGAAATTTTCAATTTAACTGTGTACAGCTGGACCCACAGTCTTCTTACCACTGCAATCTCCCACCGCCGGCTTTCCACGCACTCCCATTCAATCTATCCCATTCGCTGTATATCAGCCAACGTCAATTTGGGCAAGGTGGTGTCCAACTTGTCCCACTATTGATGCAGCGGAAGCGGAGCAACACCTTGTTATCATACAAGGTTGTGCAACACAAGTTACAAACAAGTTACAAACTGCTTGCAGCGCACCATAGTTTGTTCCTGTTAAGGCATTGTTTGTTTATCCCGAAGATCCTGTACGGCCTGCGTACCAGCAAATGCTATGAACACCCGGAGTTGCTTTTCGAACTGGATGAGCTGATGCGTAACGGCGTTAAAGCTATTGCCAATGTCGATGTTAGTGGTCTACAGTGGGAGCAGATGACGCTTCCCGTCAGATTCGGTGGATTCGGTATACGACGTACGGCTGCGCTAGCATTCCCTGCCTTTTTAGGTTCGGCGTTTTCTGTACTTTCCCTCGTATCCCGAGTCTACTCTTCTGCGGGGGAGGTGTTGACTGGTTCTGCGGTGGATGCTTGGACAAAAGCAACGTGTTGTGAAGTTCCCGACAACGCGGTTCGAAAATTCCAGTCGGCCTGGGATATGCCAATGATTCAGCATACGGTTTCAACACTTCGCTTGTCGGTGATGGGAAATGTCCGTGCTAAAGCAGTTTTGCTGGCTGCCTTGCAACGAGATTCTGGCGCGTGGATAAATGCTCTGCCCGCCTACTGTCTGGAAACGTTTTTGACGGATGAGGAGATTAGGATCGGCATCGGTCTGCGTCTCGGCCTTCCTATTGTCCAGGAACATGAATGTGTAAAGTGCGGTGGTAATATTATAATATTGTAATATTGTAATATTGTAATTGATAAGGTGGACGTAATCGGGCACCATGGGCTTACATGTAGTGCAAAAGGGAGGTGGAGTCGTCATGTGGAAATGAATAACGTGGTTCAAAAGGCATTCGAGAGTGCTGGCTTCCCATGT
>JAQGAU010002834.1:0-14494 GCA_034698045.1 Paramacrobiotus richtersi
CTCAATGGGAGACAAAAGATCACCAAAGGGGGAACGCATTTGTAATAAATTCTGTATGGCGTCGCACTAAATAAAAATGAAATACATTTCCAACAAGAAATCGATGAACTTCTGCTTTATTTGCTTACGAAAACCAGCTGTTTTTATCAAAATTTTGTCACCAGTTGGAAGTTTTCTACATGGGTTGTGCATTACAAGGAAACGTAGTCCACCTAGATGAAACGTTGAACAACGCTAGAGATATTCATAGATCCAGATAATCTTTTCCGTTTGGATGATTATCGTCCCTTTTGGTTACAAAATATCCGCCAATTTAACAAACGCAACTACGCGCTGTAGGTATGCTGCCCATTTATGAACAGGTCGAAATGTGTCAAATTCACCTAGTGGAAGTCAGAGGACTACCTTGTAATGAGACAAATTCCAGGACGAACAGAATAAGTTGCCGGCGACTGAAACAGCAGCCCAGCTAATTCCATTTGTCCCGGCATCATTACAGTTGGCCAAACGAAAAGCTTTTTCCAAGTGGAGGTAGCTAACATCTGTACAAACCAGAATGACCACGTTCATCAAACTTCAAGATAATCCTTGTGCAGTGACTGGCTAGCGCGACATGCACGAGAGTTTGTCGGTTTGCGCACGTGCCCGTCGGCATAAATAAGACCTCACCTTCAAAACTGTCAACAAATCTGTGCGAGACAACGGTCATTTCGTATATCTTCGGACATCACTGCTTGTTGAAAATTTCGTACACATACGATCAGTACAGCTCCGTTTAACAAAGCTACCAGCTTTATTAAAATCTAGTGCATTTTATTACTTGTACTATCGGACACGAATCCAAGGACCTCAGCACAGAGAATCAAACAGGTAACCCAATCAACATATCATTACCGCCCTTCTGCTAGTTCCGTGGCGCATTGGTCGTTTGAGGTGGTGCATCCATAGGCACGTTCCCTGATGGCGGATAGGGAGCGTACATCTGCGTCAGGTATGGAGGAGGTGCTCCCGGGGTGGTAATCGTCACCGACAGGGCAGCTGTATAGTTGTTGTGGGTGAAGGCTACCGTCTGGGCCTCAGTCATTTTCGGACCGCGTTTGCAGCATGCCACGCACGCCACGATCCCCCCGACAAGGGCGACAAAGCCCGCGCATCCAAAAATAATCCCGGCGATTGCAATACCGCTCAGTCCCTCATTTGTATGAGGAATATAGGATAACATTGTTGTTGTTGAACCACGCGTACTCGTACGCATTGTTGTTGTACGGACATCTGACTGATCTGTACGGGAAAAATGAATAGGAAAGAAAAAAACCCATTGTGCCTACGCACCAGAAGCGTAAAAGAATTGTGTGTACTGTGTACGCACCGCAGTGCTGAACGGACAAGGCCGGATTCAAGGTGTATATGCTGTCAACGTAACTGGACGGACAGTTGACCCGGTCCTCGGTCGTATCGCAGATAAATTCATCGTTGACATAGCCGCTCAGCGCAGTACAGTACGTGCTGTAGTTCGAATATTGTCCTGTACAACAAAGTATGAAATGAGATCACCTTGCTCCTTCGTACTGTGCACAAATGCCAGCAATGTGATTTTCTGGTAACCGTAGTATACAGATACATATGCACGCGGCTGCAGAGGCATTCTAGGATAAAGGCTCCTTAGAAAATTGAACGCTTGAAAAAAGGCCACGCCGATCGTTTCGCTGTTGGAGCAAGATACCACATTAGGCGCAACGGAAAAGTAAAGGAGTACGAAAGTCGGAAATCTATTTTACAAAGTTTTGTATTGGACATACAATGGGGTTGCACCGATTGAGCAGTAGGGCGCTTTAATGCACTGACTAAAGGGAACTGGTTTGCAAAGTGGAAGCTACGCAGTGTCTTTCCGTAGACTTCTATGTTATGGGCGATTTTCTGTAACTTGGTTCCATTTCCCCCACTATAGTTCAAAAGAGAGAAAAAAATTTAGATGGTAGTCCGAGGACTCCCAACTACTATTTTGAATTGTTGGTTCGGAAGAAAAGAGTTGTGGACATTTCCAGTTGCACGGCAGTGTACGAAAAGTCTCTGCAACGGTCTCGTTGGCTTCTGTGTTTACTGAAAACGGTCATAACGTTTTCATTTCAAACCAGCAGTTAAAAATAGTAACGGTACGACTTACCAGATTTTTTTCTATGTCTGGGCTATAGCATGCCCCTTTTCACAGAAATGGAGCCAAGTTACAGAAATCGCACACAACATAGCAGTCTACGGGAGAAACACTGCAATGCATCCACTTTGGAAAAATAGAGTGCGCAAGGGGCGCGCTTGTGGTCGCAATCAGCGCCACTTCAATGTAGTTGGACTAGTTACCAGCTATTGGTACGAAAAAATTTACGCGCAACACTTTTCCCAACGATAATCGCTTACCTTCCATAATTACATAATCAAAATAGACTTCATGAGCCGCGGTTGGTGGGTAGAAGCTACTCGGGGCAGGGTCTAAAACATGGAAGTGGAAGCTTCCACTGGAAGTTTCCACTGGAAGTGCAAACTTCCAGTCTGGAAGTGTCACTCACTAAAACCTGGAAGCATTGGCTAAAACATGGAAGTGCAATAGAAAAACCTGGAACCACACTATTCCGTGAAGATGTACTGTATTTCCCGTAAATATGGAAAAAGAAGTACGAAACACTATACTGACAGAGCTGTATACGCTGAGGAGGAGTATACTGTACTTTCATAACGGAATTCCACTGCAGCGAAAGTAATTACTAGGACTTCTAGATTATCTGGACAGACATCATTACAATGTACAGGTAGGTGAGCATGTTGTGCTGCGGCAACCTGTGCCGACAGATTATAGACGTTTCCCATGTGCGTCATAACTACCAGTATGTAATTTTGGCATAGAGTGATACATTTACAAATGAATGTTTGTATTCCTCTGCACACTACGCAGAAAGAAGTCCACTGTCTGCTCTGTTATGAACCAAAAGGTATGTGACTTGCCAGTTCGTAAGCTGTTGCAGTTAAAAAAGCCAGACGACTAGTCAGTAAGATCTTGAAATTTTGCCGCCCAAGTAACAACCAGAATGCTCAGTCAACCAGTACATCACATCTGTCCGCAAAAAATGTACTCTCTATTCTGTTATCTGAGAAACGTGACAGCTGCGACTTGCTCAAACCAGTTGCAATGTTGAAAAGCACAGCAGCGAGAATTCATAGACTCATAGACTCATGTGGATGCGCTTTGGCAGTTGGCCGTTAAATCGAAAGCCTTAGTCACTCAAATTTCCTTACCACTTGCTCATAATTGCAGTTGTAGAACTAGTAGCTATTCTTTTCTACTCGTTTTGACTGCCGCTCGATAATTGCGCTGTTTAGCAAATTGATAGCTGAACTGATTGCACACCATTTTCATCCGTAAAATGGATGGCTGGAGCGATAAAGGGCGCGACGAAGCGGTGAGCAAATAAATCGGTGATATTAAGTTTGTAATCGCACAGTTCTGTAAATTTTTTATATTTATATAATGACGATGATAGCAGTTGGGTCACCTTCTTCTGTGGCAGGCTATAACCGACAAGTCGGCGACAACGCGCATGGTGAGGAAACAAAACGTAGTTCGAATTATGGTTAAGGGATCGCAAACTGTGCAAAATATTTTGTTTCACGGTAGAATTTAAAGAGCGGAACTAAAAGCGTTGGCACCTAGAATTAGGTTAATTTGTGTTAGCATAACAAATACTGTATATTCGCAGTTTCCTGAATAGGTGATTGGACCAGTCATCTACTAGCGTGGAATCATTCTTATTTTTATGTTTTTGACCGTTACCAAAGTTTACAGTGTAGCACAAGCAGGCGGGGTGAAAATTATTATGTACATCGGTCATTTCATTGTCCAAAACGCAGCAGAATTATCGCATATTTACCGTAGCAAGAGAAGCACATCGGTTACATTTCGAAAAGCCATAGATTTTCAGCTGCAACAATTGTGTGGATTGTTGGTGTATTTTCCTGGGCAAAAAAATATTGTACGGCCACCTGCATCTGAATGCGGCATAGACTACGGATGCGTCTGTAGTTCTTGCTTGATAAGAATGCTATGCCATGCTTGCATTCCGCACGTTTTTTCGGTGAAAATATGCATAGTGTAGAATTAAAACGTGAAGAACATATTCAACGTAAACTTCTCCGCGTAATATCTTCTCTTCATTTTTTCTATCATCTCACCGCCATTTTGCATTCAAAACAATCCGCGTATATGTCTATCTCTGCAGTATACCGCTTTACTCACAAGGGAGCTTTTTTGGGGTGCAAATTCAAAAAAATACCAAAACTTGTAAACTAACATAAAGCAACCTAATGAACATAAAAAAAATATTACTGGCTGCTGGGAAGCAGTTGGGCCCCAAGGGGCTATTTCTCGTAGACAATGTATGCTGTGCACTACCTATGTGTACTGTGCACTGTGTAAACAGACGGCATCGCAGTTCCAATTTTTTGTGACCAGGAACCGCTAGCTTACCATTTAATATTTTTTGATTGTTCAATCTTCAATTTTTTATTTTATATGGTAAGCTAAGCGGTGTCTGGTCAGAACCGCAGCTGGTAAGCAATATGAATGGTTGCACAGCATGCACTACATATACATGCACTGGTTATACATAGCATACAATCCCTACGAGAATTGCCCCCAAGAGGCCCAACTGCTTCCCAGCAGCCAAAACTATTTTTTTAATGTTCAGTTGGTTCAGGTTGTCCTATGTCCGCATACGAAGTTTGGAAGTTTTCTGAATTTGCACCCCAAAAAAGCTCCCTTGTCAGTAATATTTGCTGACAATAGTGTTCCGGGTGTTGTGCTACAGCGTCGATGATCTTCTACTGATGTTGGTACGGAGTAATGTTCCTCTCTTTCCGCGGTATTTTTTTGTGGCTGTCAGTCTGTCTCTATGATCGATATTCTCATATTCATACTTGTTCTGATGTAGGCTTTAATTTCGTATCTGGTAGGACGCACTTTTTACTGATAAATGTTTGTCACCAGCGAGCTTCACTTCCTACCGTTACCAATAATGCTGCGTCTACGGTACATAGTGGTCAGAAGTCAGGCTCAGAATTGCCAGACTGCCACTTCCATGTTTTAGCCAGTGCTTCCATGTTTTAGAAAGTGCCACTTCCAGACTGGAAGTTTGCACTTCCAGTGGAAACTTCCAGTGGAAGTTGCCACTTCCATGTTTTAGACCCTGCCGCTACTCGGTGTGAACTCGACGGAAATCTCTGGTTGTCTGGCGTAACTTGATAGGAACTGTCCGGCTGAAGTGGGATAACTGTACTGCAGTTGCGCAGAATTTCCTCCTGACCACTGCTTTTTTAGTGTACGCGACACCGATGTGTCGTATATTTGCATTGTTGAACTTACTGGCATGAACGACTTTCTACAAGCATAACAATTTCGCGAATTAGTGGAAACGATCAATCTTTCTTCCTGGTAAAACACGGTAATGGATTGCGCTTTTCCTGTATTCATTTCGGTTCGTACGAGTACTAGATTTCCATGGTAAAAGAATGATTTACCTGATGTTGAAGTACATCGCATAGGTATCACCATAACTTCCACAGGAGTATGTTGTAACTTTTACCCGACAGGCACTACTAGGCATTATGTAGAAGCGAATTCTATTTTTGGGCCTCAGTCACTCGCGGACCCCGTTTGCAACACGCCACGCATGCCACAATCCCACCGACTAGGGCCACAAAGCCCGCACATCCAAAGATGATACTAGCGATTGCAAGGCCACTCAGTGGCTCTGATGTGGATGAACCTGTTGTATGGGCTTCGGAATGATATGTAAACTGGAAGAAGTAAATAAATCAATTGTGTCTACGCACCACAGCTGTAATGCCGCGATGTGGCCTGGTCCATGGTGTATGTGTAGTCAGTATACGAGGAAGGGCGGTTGCCTCGGTCATTGGTCGTATCGCATATAAAATCATCGTTACGTAGCCGCTCAGCGCATTACAAAAGGTGGTGTAGGATGAAGATTGTCCTAGTCAGACAAGAATGAATGTTATGATCTTGCTCTTTTGTAAGCCCGTAATAACACGACTATGAACAATTTGGCTCGGCCAACTTTACCTTTGCCGTTCGCTTTGCCTTTGCCGTTTTTTTTACCGTTGACCACTTTGACGTTCACTTTACCTTTGCCGTTTAAAATGCCTTTGCCGTAGCATTTTAATGTTCACAATTTACCTTTGCCGTACTTGGCGACGTTTACCGTTGACACATCGACGTTATGTCGGTGTTTCTAAAAACTTTGTCTGTGAATTCTATTCGCCCGGTGCCGTTGTGGGATAATCAGCTTGATGTCAGTGACATGCTGTGTAATCAGTGAAATGGGCACCATCAGTAGTTTTTTTTATAATATGCAGGATTATGAAAAGTTATTAGAGTGGATAACAGTAAAGTTTAGCTTGTAATGTGGAGGATCAACTTTTGGTGACACTGGAGGATGTTAATTCCCTTTGAAACGGCCGGATTAGCAGTCGCATATGTATCTGTACATAAAAACTTGGGCACCAGCGCGTAATATTCTGGGGTCCAATCAGCCGAGCACGAAACTGTGGATGCAGGCTGAGGGCAAAACGGCATGTGTTACATGCTTTGTGGAATCGATGGACGGGCGTTTCTTTTGCGAAGTAGCCATTAGGAACACGTGGTACTGTCGTCGTCGTGCATGGGACCGTTTTCGAAAACGGCACCATCAAGTAGTGCAACTCTTTCTCTACACGTATCTCACAACCACACAATTGTTTGCTGCGTCCGGTGAAATAAAAAATCACAACAACAAAAGCACTATTTACTTCCTCCTGACTACCTCCCCGGCTAGTAAGAATTCCCCTACTCTTACTTTCACCCTGCTCCAGCGGGCGCGAAGTCTAGCATAGGTGAATGGATCGTGTCCTGATCTATTGCGCTGTGAGATACAGAAGGCGCGGAGCAAACATCGTAAATGGACAAAGGGCGCTGCCTGTCCTGTGTCCACTTCGCGCGTTTCTCAGTGCCCCGGTACAGTGGGCAACTATCGCCGTTCTGCGCTGTGTGTAGAATCCTTCTCTGATCACTCAACTTCAGTCGGTATTCCCCAACAATGCTACGTTCCAATTTCAAAAATCATCAAAAAATACAAAGCCATCTGAAAAAATTTCCAAAAAATGTTTGTAATACGCGGAAATTAGTTACGAACAATTTGGTGGAGCGGTTTTCTCATCTTACTTTTCCGACTGATTCTATAAGCGGTATTGTGGCTTCGGGTATACAAAAAAAACAAGTTTTCATAGGTATTATGAAAGTTTTCGCTAAAATCTCTCACCAGATTGCAGCTACAGTATTAACAATGCTAATGCTATGCCATGCTTATCTGATTTTTAAAAAATAGCCTTCTATTTTCTGATCATTTTTTAAACTTTGACCTTTCGCAGCTCATAAGTTTGTTTAAAACTGTTACTAATTTTAACACTTATTCCGAAGACGTAGTGCAACCATGTGCAAAGTAAATCAACATATACTCTTTCGAAGTAAAAATGCGTGCACCGCGCGCCGATGCATTTACTGCAGTAAGTGTAGGTTTGTACCATCCGTCCTTAATCCATCCAGTGGAAAACCATCCTGCAATTGTCCCGACATCTGCGGTTCCGGGACGAGAAAACTCTCTCGGCATATTGTGACAGTTGCGGAAAAAGGAAAAACACTTGCACAGGTCATCCAAGCTGGGCAAATTCGGATCGGCGTGCTAGTTTGTCTCAAGACAGCGGCAACAAGCCGGGTTCCTCGAAAACAAGTTCCGCGGCCCGGGTCACACCGAACGCGATGGCAGACCATGGAATGATGAAGGCGAACTGTTTTCAACGCCAAAACGAATCTGTTTCAACGACCTGATGAACACGCAAACGATGCAACTGAGGGATCAAAAAAAGTATTTCAGAGATGGTTTATTATATAAAAATTTAGTGGTTTACACGAATTCACCGCCACACATGAGTCTGGCTGTTATCCGAAACGACAGAAACTACAACATGGGCGGTGACAGCCACAGTGAAGTCCCCGGCATTGCCACATGCAGACGTCATGTATCCGTAAGAGATACAAGGGATGCAACATCAGCTGCGGTTATAGCGTCAGTTATGATGCAAAGTGGTATTCTGTTGCAGCGGAGGCCGAGAAAGAATATGCAGGCCTGTTCCGTAAAGGACTGTTGTTTTCAAATCACCGCTGTCAGCTAACGTCGGGTTCTTATTTCGTTATGTGAGGAATTTTTTTCGTTTGCTGTTACTTCTAAGTGCATATTGCTGATCTATGTAATCTCTTGTACTCTCAAACATATGTCTGGTTACGAACTCTTCGCTTACCCCAGTGAAGGCCCTACCTTCATGCATGAACCTTATGGACTATAAAATTTGCGTACGTGAACTTAAAGCGTCAACAGTAAAAGTTGCTAAATACGGCAAAGGCAAACTGAAAACGTCAAAGTGCTACGGCAAAGGCATTGTAAACGGCAAAGTCAAAGTGGTAAACGGTAAAAAAAACGGCAAAGGCAAAGCGAACGGCAAAGGTAAAGTTGGCCGAGCCGAACAATTTGGTTATCGAGTACCGTGTAGTATCAGCAAAGGTACGTATCGAGTTAACGTCACAATCAAATTCGCAAACATATACGACCTAACCACATTTTAGAAGATGCTATTTGGTGCCATTTTTTATTTTAACCCCGGTACAACTGTTGACGAGTTATTCGTTTTAAAAATTCTCAATACGTAAGTTGTCCGCCATGGCTTAAGATTGGGGTCTGTGAGGGAACAATCAGTGAGACTACAATTAATCAGATTTTTGTAGCCGTTGTAAGCACGAGGTAAGATCTTTGGTAAGATTCACGAAGCCAAGGAAAGATCTTACGCGGAGCACTTTTGCAAAGAGTAATTGCATACCTTCGATGATAACATAATCCAAACAGACCTCATGAGAGCTAGGTGGTTGGCAGGTAGAATGTACTCGGCGTGTACTCGACAGAAATCTCTGGTTGTCTGGCGAAGCTTGATAGGAACTGCCCGGCTGAATTCGAAGTGGGATTGGTGTACTGCAATTGCTCGTATCCTCCTGACCACTGCTTTTTTAGCGTTCGAAACACCGATGTGTCATATATTTCCATTTCCGAAATTAACGGCATGTAAGACTTCCTACAAAACGACAAAATGATGCGAAACGACACACCTTAATTCCTTATAACACAGTGCAGTGAATCCCGTTTTTATTGTGCTTCATAATACAATGGATGTTTTGTTTATTAGTCCAAATTTATTTGGCATTGGTCCGGAGACAGTGCTGACACAATAAAAATTCCAAGAGTAAAACACAAATGACATAAAAAAGTATCCCGTTAGCATGCGATGGAACAGTATCTACATATAGGTAACCTAACACTCTACTTGATCCATATCATGATCAGGACTACAGTATACAGTACACCGTAAAAATTGTCAAAAAAAGACTTACCTAATACAAAAGTAAATCGCATAGGTATTACTAAAACTTGCACAGCTCGAGGATATTGTCTCTGTCACCCGACAGGCATTACTGGGCATCATGTATGTAGAACCGCACCGTCCCAGCACTGCCCTGTGAATAAGGGCAGGGCAAAGTGACCGTGCTCCCACAGTAGCTTTCCAGGTTCACTGAAACCGGCAGCACATTCGTTAGGATAATGAGTGGAAAAAACATCACAAGAGTATAACTTACAGTTATAAAGGCAGTGCAGCCTGTGTTCTTGGTACCTTACCGGCGCTGTCAAAGCTTTCCGATAGTGATTTTGGCTGTTTTTTCAATATTGAAAAGTCTTGTCCGTGTAGTGATGCTAGCGCTGGCTTTTAATGTTATTTCGGCTGTTACGAATAAAAAGGTATATACTTACAGTTCGATTGGTAACTCGCTGTAAATGCGCCACTGCTGGTTGTTAGAAGGACGATAACAATAGGTAAAAACGCCATGGCTATGCGCAAAGCGATCAATTTTCGCTCCTGGACGACTGCTTTGGTTTCTTTCTGGAAGCTATGCGCTAGTGGACCATCTTGAACCGATGGTCGAACACTTGCAAGAAAAGCCGTCATGACCACATGCGCATGTTCTCTTGTACGGTGCACCGTTAAACCGTGAGTCACATATCTTTATTGTCCTTTTGTGATAACCAGCTGAAATTTTTGTTATCGTTTTGAGATTTCCCACAAACGCTCTGATTGTCGTTTTTCTTCAGCTGTTATCATTAATTCTAAAGGCCATAGAAGATAAGCTTTACAATTGGTTTTCACCGATACAAAGAACGTACGACTGTACAGACGGTACGATTGCTTTGCATTGACGTGATACTGCTGTCACCTCTAAGATGCCGTGAATATCTCGGGAAAACAAACATTGCCGGCGAATTATTAAGCCTTTTCCCGCTTACGTAGTTGTAAGCATCGGAGTAAGTTTGTTTGTAAAGCATCCCACCTGCTTTGCTCTGTGACACTGAAGAGCACTTTGGCGGTGTGACGGTGTCCCATGGTCATATCTGAAGCGACGGCCATTAGCTGTATTGGCCCCATTTAAGGCTAGCTGTGTAGAAAAGGTTATCGTGATTTGTTATATTATCGCTGTGGCCAGGCTTGTCCAGAAATCATACCTTTTGACGTCATATAATGTCACGATTTTGAATACCTGTGCATATAAAGGTCACACTCCGAGATTCTCTGATTGACTATCGAAGGTCTGCCGTATTAAAACATTTTATACACCGATTAGATATTAAAACACTTGGTAAATTGCTGTCTGCCGTGCGACCCGAAAACAACAGGAACGTGCTCTGTTCCAAAAATGTCAGCTCAAACAGACGATCTGCATATTATTATTTTAGATAAACACGAAACCCACACTCGTTTGGGCAATTAATAGCCAAAAACAAGCAAATAAATCCATCCGAAATATCGCCTATGTCTAGTGCTTCTGTGGTGCATTGTTGACTGGAGGCGGGACGTTCGTTGACACATTCTCTAGTGGCGGATAGGCGGGAGCGTACCTTTGCGTCGGGTATGGTGGAGGCACTCCGGGGGCGTTAATCGTCACCGACGCGGCAGCCGTATAGTTGTTGTTCGTGAAGGCTACAGTCTGGGCCTCAGTCACTTGCGGACGGCGTTTGCCACAAGTAGCGCACGCCACGCACGCTATAATCCCACCGACAAGGGCGACAAAGCCCGCGCATCCAAAAATGATGCCAAGAATTGCACCGTAGCTCAATCCCGTATACGTATAATCGTAATCTGGTTGGGATGTTGTTGTACGTCTTGTTGTATAACCTCTTGTTGAGGATGAACCTGTTGTACAACAAAAAGAATTATGTGTATGGGAAGACGTAATCAAACAAGTAATAAATCAGTTGTGTCTACGTACCGCACTGGCGCGATGTGGCCGGGCCCATGGAGTATAGGCTGTCAGTGTAACTGGACGGGCAGTGGACTCTGTCATTGGTCGTATCGCAAATATAGTCGTCGTTGACGTAGCCGACCAGCGCCGAACAGTAGGTGTTGTAGAATGAAGTTTGTTCTATTCAACAAAGCATGAAATGTTATCAGCTTGCACTTTTGTACATCACTACTAAATGTACATAGTAAGTGTACATGCACCTGCGTAGGCGTTCTGAGATAGCGCTCTCCAAATGGCAAAATCTGTGATAACGGATTTTAAGATAGCTTCGCTGACGGCACTCGCTTACTTTCGATAATGACATAATCAAAATAGACTTCATGAGCCCCGGTTGGCGGGTACATGCTACTCGGCCGGAACTCGACGGAAATCTCTGGTTGACTGGCGTATCGTGACAGGAATTGCCCGGCTGACGTGGGATCGGTATATTGGGCTTGCGCAAAAGTTCCTCCTGTCCACTGCTTTTTCAGCGTTCGCGGATACAGTGTGTCGTAGATTGACATTTCCGAATTTGTTGGCATGAACGACTTCCTGTGCAAACCATAAAATTTCACGACTTAGTGTAAACGATAAATGATAGTTTCTGGTAACATACGGCTCTGGTTTGGGTTTCTAGCTATTCATTTTGTTGCGTACTTCCTTATGCCGATATACTTCAAGGTCAAAAGAACACTTACCTAATGTTAAAGTAAATGGCATAGCTGTTAGTAGGACTTGCACAGCTCGAGGATATTGTCACTGTAACCTGGCAGAAACTACTGGGCATCACGTAGAACTGCACCGTTCCAGCACTACCCTGTGAATAAGGGCACGGCAAAGTGACCGTGCTCCCACAATAGTTTTCCAGGTTCACTGAAAGCGGCAGCTCATTTTTTAGCACAATACGTGGGAAAAAACATCACACAAGAATAACGTACCGTTCGATGGGTAAGTCGCTGTAAATACGCCACTGCTGGTAGCCAGGAGAACAGTAACAAGAGATAAAAGCGCCATGACCAGCCTTTTCTTGTTCACAGCGATAACGTTTCACTCCTTCCAAACTATAAATAAACTAGCGGTTTTTTTCTGGAAGCTGTACGCTAATCTACTATCCCGAACTGATGTTCGAGCACTTGCAAGGAAAACCGTGATCACAATGTGCGCATGTCATGTTGCACTGAAAACCCTTAAACAATGAGAAACGATTTGCGTATTGTCGTTCTGTGATAACCCACTGATAGTGTCCTATTGTCCTTTTACACAAGCTGTGATCATTAATTCTCAACACTATCAATGGCAGATAAGCTTTAAAATTGCTTTTCATTCAAGTCCAAACAAAGCCAGTACGAGTATACAGACTGCTTTGTATTGATGTGATAATGGTCAGTTCTTTTCGCCCTGTCCTTGGGCACCTTTCGTGCAAGCATTTCGAATATATTTGGAAAGTTTTGCTTGTCCGTGAAATGAGTCCACCTCGTCTCTTTGTCATGTACAAACTGGATCCAAAGGATATGTAAAGTGCCGTGGCTCCTTTTCGATCGAGAGCATTCCAGCTTTCAGTATGAGCCGAACAACGCGGAAGATTGTTGATCCAACAAGATGCGGAACAATTCCACTTAATGATGATTATTGTAATCGGATCAGTATCTAAATTTTATTAGAATTTAGAAGTTCTGTGTGGCGTAATTGTTCAAAGTACCGGTATGGTACAGAATGTTCGTTGTCAGCCGTGTTTGGCAGGGGAATGCTGGATCACTTCCTAGAGAAGCGTACAAGTAAGACAAGCCCTTAAGTACTGAATTGCTTGTAGTGGAATGATATTTTGAGGAGCTTGTATCTGGCGTTTCCGCAGTATAAAAAGTGTAATCTATTTTTTTTCTTTGCGGTGTTTTGTCGTACTGCACTATGCCAGTTGCGCTTGTTTTCTTGCGGCTGTGTTGTTAGACAACTTTTTACATGATTTAACTGCCTTCTTTCGTATGCAAAGGTCTGGTGCCAGAGCGTGGTTACGGCTGTAACAGACCTAAACACAACAGATCATCATCGTAAAAATATTTTTCTGCTTAACGAACAGCATCTGGCTTGCAGGTCTACTTGTTCCTGGTAAACATTTCTGAAGAGCAGATTTAAAAGAGCAGCCAGCTGCGCTAAAAGCTTCAGCGATGCGGATTTTACAAAATTAAACTCTGGCAAGCGATTGCGATAGACAGTTGCATTCGGCAGGTGTGCAACTGGAACTTGCATTAAGTGGACTAATCATCATCATCCAGTAACCGGTACTAATAAACACGCGTTCTTATTGTGCAGTAGTATTGTACGCGCGATAGACGTCGACACCACGGGTCACAAGGAAACGTTGTCCATCTAACGAAACTATTGAACAACGCTGGGTATACAGGGTTCATAGATTCAGTTAATAATATTTTTGTCATTGTGATTGATTATCAGCCTTTTTGGCCCTAAACTGTCAAGCTGCATGCATGTTTGGCAGATTTCACCATACACTTCAACCACTCTGTGCGTTTACGAACATGTCAAAATGTTTAAAAGTCTAAAAGGCAGTCACTCTGCGGGACTCGAAGAGAACTATCTAAATCGTCGAATTCCGAGCGAATAAACTAACTGCATTGCAGGCAGTTAAAACAGCAACCATAACGCTAATTCTTTTTGTTCCAGCATACGAGTACTAACACGATAGGCTTTTTGTTTAAATAGAGTTAATTCGCGTAAGAAACAGCCACAACTGTCTGTGGAGGTAAAACCATCTTGAAGTCATTTCCGTTCTTCTGCTAATTCTGTAACGCATTGTTTGCTGCAGGTGGTGCATACACAGTCACATTCTCTGGCGGTGAATATGGAGCGTACATCTGCGTCGGATATGGTGGAGGTGCTCCGGGATTGTTGATCGTGACCGACGGTGCGGCTGTATAGTTGTTGTGGGTGAAGCCTACCGTCTGGGCCTCAGTCACTTTCGGACCGCGTTTGCAGCATGCCACGCACGCCACGATCCCCCCGACAAGGGCG
>JAQGAU010002835.1:0-14493 GCA_034698045.1 Paramacrobiotus richtersi
TGTTGGTTGTGTGCAGTGCGGACTGGTTCGTGTGGTTGCGGTCAGAAGCGGTGTTGGTTGTGTGCAGTGCGGACTGGTTCGTGTGGTTGCGGTCAGAGGCGGTGTTGGTTGTGTGCAGTGCGGACTGGTTCGTGTGGTTGCGATCAGAAGTGGTGTTGGTTGTGTGCAGTGCGGACTGATTCGTGTGGTTGCGGTCAGAAGCGGTGTTGGTTGTGTGCAGTGCGGACTGGTTCGTGTGGTTGCGGTCAGAAGCGGTGTTGGTTGTGTGCAGTGCGGACTGGGCAGTTGGTAGCGGTGTGACGTGGTGTTGTGCAGTTGCGGACTGGGCAGTTGGTAGCGGTGTGACGTGGTGTTGTGCATTCGGGGACTGGGCAGTTGGTAGCAGTGTGACGTGGTGTTGTGCAGTTGCGGACTGGGCAGTTGGTAGTGGTGTGACGTGGTGTTGTGCAGTACTGGTTGGTGTCGTTACGGTCAGAAGCGGTGTTGGTGTGCAGCGCGGACTGGTTCGTGTGGTTGCGGCCAGAAGCGGTGTTGGTTGTGGGCAGTGCGACTGGTTCGTGTGGTTGCGGCCAGAAGCGGTGTTGGTTGTGTGCAGTGCGGACTGGTTCGTGTGGTTGCGGCCAGAAGCGGTGTTGGTTGTGTGCAGTGCGGACTGAGCAGTTGGTAGCGGTGTCACGTGGTGTTGTGCAGTTGCGGACTGGGAAGTTGGTAGCGGTGAGACGTGGTGTTGTGCAGTTGCGGACTGGGCAGATAGTAGCGGTGTGACGTGGTGTTGTGCAGTAATGGTTGGTGTCGTTACGGTCAGAAGCGGTGTTGGTGTGCAGCGCGGACTGAGCAGTTGGTAGCGGTGTCACGTGGTGTTGTGCAGTTGCGGACTGGGTAGTTGGTAGCGGTGTGACGTGGTGTTGTGCAGTAATGGTTGGTGTCGTTACGGTCAGAGCGGTGTTGGTGTGCAGCGCGGACTGGTTCGTGTGGTTGCGGTCAGAAGCGGTGTTGGTTGTAGGCAGTGCGACTGGTTCGTGTGGTTGCGGTCGGTATCGGTGTTGGTTGTGTGCAGTGCGGACTGATTCGTGTGGTTGCGGTCAGAAGGGGTGTTGGTCGTGTGCAGTGCGGACTGGGCAGTTGGTAGCGGTGTAACGTGGTGTTGTGCAGTTCCGGGCTGGGCAGTTGGTAGCGGTGTCACGTGGTGTTGTGCAGTTCCGGGCTGGGCAGTCGGTAGCGGTGTGACGTGGTGTTGTGCAGTTGCGGACTAGGCAGTTGGTAGCGGTGTGAGCGCCAGCTATTGAGCTTGTTCCTCCCAAACCCTCGCTTTTGCTTCCGGGAATAAGCTTTCGAGGAACGCGGAACTTGGGAATTTCAATTTCTTGGAGATACCGCCAGCCAATTTGCAAATAAGTAAGTCTTGTCGTCCAGAAAGTTCAGTGATTCATTGTGCATACGTTCAACAATGGCACCTTTCGCAGGCGACACAATCTTGGAAAAAGGACGGTTGAGACCGATAATGTAGAATGCTGAGATTTCTGACGACCACAGACTGTCTTCAAGGATCTGATTACGTGAGTTCCCGGAGTACATTCAGCTGAACCACCAAGTATAAACTCATACGAAGACCAGAATTCAGTTGTTCGATTCGCAGGTCGCGTTGCCAGGGCGTTGGATGTCACCGGAAGCTATTACGAAAAAGACTTACTTCTGTTATGGGAAATCTTCCACTCGGGTGAGAAGCCTTATTCCACTACGGATTGAATCCCGAAGGCTTGTCTGGCTTCATGATCAAGAAAAGGTCGTCATATGGAACGGCCGTTTGCCTGTCCAAATACAATGTAAGTGTAAACGCTGCCTTTGCTGGGCCTGGAGTAGTAACGGAAGAACTGTGAAGCGTCTGTTTGCTCCTGAAGGTATAGCTCCTTGGGTAGTTGCGACATAATGCTGCAATCTTGTAAAGTGCCGCCAGGGAAGCAGCGGGTTTTCAGCGACTTGGAAAAGATACAAAGCAAGGCTGTTTGCATCTGGACGAACGCTACCTAAAATTAAATGAAGAAATGGTTAAATAACTGAGAGCAGCATAGGCAACATTCACACAACCCGCAGACAAAGATGGATGTCAAATTCGGCCAATTATTATTGCACCGAACAAAGACTCTCTGCCATTAAAAAGTTCTCAGACTCTGAGTAGTGTCTTTGCCACAATTATTTCAGGTGTGGTACAAACTGAATGTGTACGCTCTAATCGTTTACTTCCCTATTACTCAGCGACTTTCCTAATACTGTCGGCAACAAGAACTGTACGATATTTCCTGTTCACAGTTTGGTTTGGTCCAACGGATTCCGCTTAGATGTACTACGGCACTGCAACCCCCGTTTAAATAAATTCAGTAACTGGTAAAAAGCAGCAGAAACAGAGTCTACTGTACAGCAGTTAGTTACATATCTACGCACGTTGACAGCTGTTCATCCAACAGCAGGACATCAACATGGTATCAAGCTCCGTTTACATGTAACTTGCAGCAACGGCGGGCCCTGCGCTGTGTTAAATTCCTGCATAGTAGTTCTCAAGCATACGGTAACACGGTTCATCTTGTTCATTCATTCATCATCCTCTGGATCAGTTCTTTGGTCGATCCCTTAGGTCATAGTGTTTCTACCAATAATGGTGGGCATGCGTGTTGTGCTACCGCACCAGGTTTAAACTCCCATGTTACGATTGTCAGCCATAACGGCATATGGGTTACCTGCTTGCGTAATAAAGATTATTATTATTAATATAATACTACACAGCAGTATCATATTCCTGACAAATTTGGAAACCAATTTAATCCGTATCAATCATCGCGGTCCGGAATTCTGGTTTCTTTCATATGGTGGATAACCACAATAGCCACACTTTTGCACCGCCACTGTATAAATGCGCACCTTTGTGCTACGGCCTGGGGTTGTAACTGAACCAGTTCCGCGTACATATTTTTCATGGAACACGTTTGAACAACCGCCTGATGGTTCTCATTAAGTGTTATAGTAAATCACAATGACGTTGACTAATGAATTAATCAATGGTAACCATGCGGTTGTTGTTCTGCATGTTTCTTCCGAGCCGATTTCCATGCTGGACCGTTATACGATCGGCAGCCGTCGCCGATTCGAGTGTGCATGACAAAAAGTCATATTAATATTGTCATGTTTTTAGCTCGAAAATTTTGTTCAATATATGCGTCCACTGTACTTTGCTGACACTTAGAAAAAATGTTTGATTGTTCAGTTAGCGCTATCAGTTGTATACGGTTACGGTATAACATCGGTAACCGAATGACTAGTTAAGTATGCGCAACACACGATTAATTGCCTTGCAGGCAAAGACCTGGTTAATTTTTTTAACAGGCATACCTTGAAATTCCTCTACATTGGCTGCACTATAGGTCTATGTCAATCACATGCCGGCCACACGCATCATGTAGTGCGGACGCTTTTTTAAAAATTTGTACTATTTTTCTTTTGCGCTTCATTATATACCACAACTGGACATGATGGGCTTCTTCCGGCACATGTTATTGTTGGGTGTATCACTTCAGCAGGTCAGTGTAATTGTTACCAGTGCCAGATTTTAAATATGGATTTACTGCAGTCTAGCGTGTGCAGCGTAGTGTCTCTTGTAGCTGATACAAGTAACAGTTTTTTATGGGGTAATTTGGAATCACTTACGGATGAGTTATGTCCAGCTGGATAGTCTCGTACAGAGAGTATGCGTAAATCGCCTGAGGTAAAACATGTAAATTACAACCTATTCATAAAAATGTCAGTACATACCCGATACGTTGAACGTTAGTCAGTAATGAATGAATAACTTTGTTGTAAGAAAAGTTGTACGTTATCAACAAAACTTAAGAAATTTGAAAAATGATCGTTTGTTAGCAAGCGTTTTAGGAGATTACACTTGCGCAGTGTATGGTTTGCCCACAATACTAAAGTGTAACGTATGTACAACGAAATTCATGGTAGCATTAGACTCATGTTTCCCGTAAAGAAACCTACCATCCATAGACAACGAAGGCTTTTCTTTCAGTTCTTGTCCAGTGCGCGCTCAGATACAAGCAACAATATAACCCAGCCAAAACTCCTACCGTTGTTTGTCGATGAAGAAGCTGTGGAAGTGACCGGAAATCAGACCCGTAAGTGAGCGTAGTACTGAATAATGTTTCCTCTCCCCAGATATGCGGCAAGACAGACTTTGTACACAGACAGGCTCTGAACTGTAGGGACCGAAAACCAGATGCTGACGGCGCCATATCTTTTCGAAGGGGATCTACTGGGTATTCCCCTGAACATCTCCATGCAGAACGCCAGCGACCAGGTGTGATCATTGCGGAATGTGTCTTCCGTTTCAACCGTTGTGTATGGTTTTGTAGGATGTACACTTTGGTCGAAATGGTAACTACAAATGGCCAGGCGGGATTGTTCCGTATGAGCTATCAAGAATCTTTCGTAGGCCTTGCTGACAGCAGATTCTGATGGATGCATGTGCTTGTTAATAATCAGTTGTATGCTTATGCTGTTAGGACCTGAAGACAAGCAGGTAATTCTGGAAGCTATAAAGGATTTTATGGCACAAACACCCATCAAGTTACGTGAAAAGCGAACTTCTGATAAGGATTACATCTATATAGCGCCTGGTTTTGGGTACGTAACCGTACGTTGCATTCCTGTTACATGCTTTAGCCATACGTTTATCTATTCTGTTTACGTACGTTATGGTAATGCAAAGTTCCGCTTTATAACATAGATGTTCATCCTACCTTGGTCGGCAGACAAATAGACAGATTTTGAGTCTACAAGTTCCAGGTATCAATTCAAATAAAAGTGTCCTCCATTGTCATCTGTAACAGTTTTTTAAAACAGGGTGTATGAAACGTGGATACATTCAACACGAACTAATGCATGCCATTGGTAAGTTGCAGCTTACATCTGCAAACGCGAATTCTTACATGTACAGTCATTAGGCTTTTACCACGAGCAAGCCCGAGCTGACCGAGACGACTATGTCGAAATCAATTGGAATAACATTCCTAAAGGTATTTGGGAAAAAGTCATGTTTACCGCTGTTGCCACATTCTACAATATTACACCTTGACACAGATCAAAACAACCAGTTTCAAAAGTACGTTAACAAGGAAATCACATCGTACGGAAAACCGTACGATTTTGCCTCGATTCTACACTATGGAATGTACGATTTCGCTGCCAATGTCAATGAATGGACCATCCGACCGCGACCCAATCTAACCGCTACGTCCGATTCTGTGAATATGGGCCAGCGGAATGCTCTTAGTCGGACGGATCGGGAAAAGATCAGACTGGCCTATCGAGCATGTCCGACGGATGATGGTTGGGGGGTGTACCGCAATGTTTGCTTCTTCTTTTCATTCCTGACGGAAACTCCAAAGTATTTTATTTTAACGATTCAGTACTTTGTCAAGCATCGGAAATTTACAGAATTCTTGTGCAGGAGAAACTTCATCGGCGCTACAGTGTTCTGCCAGTTAAAGAATGCCGATATAGCCGCCAAGCCCAAAAAGGACGTTGCCGAGTTTTTTAGAACTCAGATGACAAGTCGTTCCTCCGCATTGATGCGTAACGAAAGCGTCTATGTGGATTATTGTCGGACCCTTTCACGGGACAGATGGAACGATACTGACCAATCGGACTGCATGGAAAGGCTGCATTTTATTTGCTCGAAAGGTGTTCCTATACTTTAAGATTAAGAAGTCGATATTATTTATCATACGGTCATTAGAAAATGTAAGACTCGCGAACTCACAGCCCGTAAATCGCACAGTGAGTTGCTTACTTATACGCATATAACTTACGCGCGGATTATTCTCGTGATTATGATTCTGTTGTACAGTAGGCGAAAGCGAAACCTCGGAGTCCACAACCACGGAAGCACCAGCAATTCTGGTAGTCAATACAACCGCGGCGAGTCCGGAACTGACAACGCTGCTTCCAGCCGATCCCAACCGGACGTTAACAATTGCATTAGCCACAGCTTTACCGATTGCATTCGTCGTTGGTTTGGGTTTACTTGGATTGTATT
Source organism: Paramacrobiotus richtersi (assembly GCA_034698045.1). NCBI lineage: Eukaryota > Metazoa > Tardigrada > Eutardigrada > Parachela > Macrobiotidae > Paramacrobiotus > Paramacrobiotus richtersi. The sequence goes on from JAQGAU010002835.1 coordinate 6,086, forward strand.
GCATGAACAATCATCGACGGAAAGGCGATCTGCCCGAGAACGCCAGTGAGGAACCCAGCGCGCCGGTGATTACACCTGTTCCAGCCGAGCCAGTGATTATACCTGTTGCAGTCGAGCCATCGCCAGAGCCTACGCGGGGATTCCAGCCATTCCAGCGGGAGAATTGGACATTCACAGATAGCGGGTGATACCTACGTGTATATACTGGTTTTGTCACTGGAATGCAAACGTGAACCACTAGCGCACCTATCCGATTTTTTAGTAGGTATACGGCTGAACAAACATTGTGAACTCTCGTTGATAGTGAGTCCTGGCGGCTACTGATGGTTGATACAAAGTCGCACAGAAAAATGTTCGCATAACCATGATAACCTGCACTCTCTCATCTCTGTCCGGTAGTAGCCGGTGTTCACAAAGAGTTCGAAACACGAAAAACTCATGCCTGCAAAGCAATAAGGTTAAATCTGTACCGGAATAGACTACCGCTGCAAAATAAACTGGACAGCAAACCAGTTAATTCTGCAGAATAAACTGTACGTCAACTGAGTCCCTTCAGTAAATTACTTTGTTTACGGAACTCGCAATATATCCCCCTTTCCCCCAATGCATAAGCATTCAGGGGACGAGGGCGATATATTACGAGTTCCATAAAAAAAGTGATTTATTGAAGGGACTCAGTCAAAGTATACATATGAATGCTGAAAAACGAACACGGTTACTGCTGGAAAGTGACACCGTTAATGATGCAAAAAGGGTCAAAGCTGTAAAAGGCATGCTGCATTGCAGAAGCGAATTCGTACAAACTGTTGCAATAATGCTATCCAGTTTACTGTGAAATGAATCAAGATCCCTGAATGATCATGCAACTTGCTACATCGGAAATTCCGTAGCCGCGTCTCCCAAATCCCGAAAACTCCATTCCATTCCTAGAGCTGGGCGATGGATGTTGTCACGACATAATCATAGTCAACAAGCGAAACATGTGGTACTTATGCATCGAAATCGGAGGGTGTGCACATCGGTGACTCTTTGCACAAATTGTGTAGAGCACTTCGAGCCTCACAACTGACGAACCAGCTGTACAGTTGGAAAGTGGCAGCTGCACGCTGAGGCGCGTGCAAAGAAAGGATGCTGTCTCTCTGTGGGTTACATACGTATTATTCTAAATATGGATTTTTTAAGGTCACGTACGGTATGTGTGAAGTGTGTAAAGACTACGCACACAGTTCACACTGATTGAGCCTAACAAGTATTTACGAATAAAGACGCGTTTCATGATCTACTAGTACGTAAATATATATATGGTGTGCGCAATCTTTTTGTTTTATAACAAACTTTAAAATTTATAACAAACGTAAACAGTAAAACGTTCTGAACATTCAAACCTCTTCATGCGTACATTGTGTCACGGCTGTGCCGTGTAGAAACGCTGTGCGATAAAATCTTTCTAAGTTATTTGTGAATAATGCAGCTAGCTGAGTCGTATGACGCTCGGCCACAGAGCGAGAGCGCAGCGGTTCGATCCCGCGTAGTTGCACTTTTTGCGAATGAGCTTAGATACGAGAGATAAATCTTTGTTTCGGACACTTAAATCATGCTTTGCGCGTACGATAAGTTAGTATTTTCGAGTATTAACAGTGGAGTTTCTCTTGGCCGTTCCCATCGACTGGCCATCGACTGGGTCCCCTTGGAATACCACACGATTATTGGCTTAACATCTACAACAATTGATCGGATCAAGATCGTAATCTTGCTGATTTTGCCTTCATAGATGCTATGGTAAGCCAACTTTCGCATTAATAACTTTGAAAATTCATAGCTTTTCACTGTTTATGTTTGGTATTAATTGAAAAATTGCCCAGTACGCACCATAATTACATGTTAGTAGATCATAATTATACTGATATGAAATGCATATCTATTTGTAACTCCGGGCCAAAAATGTTTACTTGTAAGTTTTATATGCATTGCGAAGGTCGCGGAACATCACGTTCTAGAGCAGTTCACACATTTTGTGAAGATGTCAGATTTTTGCTTGGGATATACAACAATATTATACCGTCAACGTAGTTGTTAGATTTTCTGCGTACTGTTTACGCACGCCATCGCTTGCCATGCAAAAAACTTTAATTTATTGCCCTTCACGGTCCGACAACCTTATTGTTGATATCAAAAAGTGAATAACGATATTTTTCTCTTTTGACTGGAGGTGTGTGCCATGACTCATCCAATCAATAACACAAAACAATATCATTCAGACCATACAAAGTACCTGCAAAAAATTGTCAACAAAACAGCAGAGCTTTCGGCAAAAGTTCCATAACAACCAACTGTCTAGTGCAGAACACTCACATTTCCGGTAAACATCACAAGGTTTTTCCATTCTACCCAATGTACATCCATTGATACAGTTGTAATACATTAACAATGATAAAGGTACTCCACAACAGCCGTGTCCGATCGGTCTCGTGATATCCATCCACTTGTTGCGCGCGCTGTTGACATTGACATTTTTTCCCGTGTGTATGATTTTCCGCTTCAAGTACCCACGTCAAAATTCCACGTACTGACCATGATAAAAGTGCAGTGTATGCATAACATCCGTAAGCAATCGGAAGAAGGTTTGTGTTGCCGCTGTTAGTACCGGCAAATCAGTGTCTATCGTGCCGGGTTGTGTTGTTGTTTGCACGATTTTATCGCTTGTGATTTTGACGTAAATTGTCCCAGTGTGTATATAATACAAAGGGGATACTGGAGCGGATGCGGTTTCGGTTTATAATTGTGCGGTCTTTGAACTGTGATTTAACCAGAATTTTAATGAGATCGTGGTGAATTAATTAAAGAATTTACGGTGATTGACTGATTTGGAAAAATGACTCGGTTAATATTATTTAATTTATTAAATTTTGTATATTTATTACGAATCTCCTATGCGGCAACGGATACGGATATGGAGCCGATACCGCCATGTGATAGGTAAGAAACAAATTGAGAGCATACCCATGTTCTTTCCAGTCAAGTTGCTATTATGGTTGAAGTTAATGACCGTATAATATTATTTTGATAAATTATTTTAATCGTTTTAGGCGAACATAATTTCATGCCTAATTTCGAGGTTGTTGCGCCGTTGTTAAATAGAGATTACGTTACTCGCAGTCGTATTACATCACACATACGTTATTACTATTTTGTCAAATTATACGACATTTTGCCAAGATCTAAACGTTAGTTTGATTTACACTTTACAGGAATTTATGAAAAGTTGAAAAACCTTTGGTAGAGCCTGTAGAAAACTAACGCAGCAAAACACTATAGTGAATGAATTGTTAGCGGAGAAGATCATAGTGTTGTACGCTTGATAAAACTACAAGCGGAGCATTCACAACTTACGTACATCATGGTACATGGTTTGTTTACAGTACATAACTTAAACCATGTCACTCACTATATTTTTTGTATACGTAATTATATAGTGCGTACTAATTTTTGACACATGTAGCGTTACATATTAATACATATACGCTACATTTTACATAACCCGCTTGTTATGGATAACTAGCGAATTTTTAGAAAATTGGATTTAATCTTTTCCTTTTTGCAGTAAAATTTATTGCGGTGGACCCTTATTAAAAGCCATAATGAAACTTCGTCTCTACAATGACTCCAAGACATTCGTGGATTTGCCAATGTTCGAACTGACCGAAGACGAGATTCTAGCCAACTTCTCGGTCATCGATAACGACCAACTGGACAATAGGACACTGATGACATTTATTATGGAAAACTTTTTAGCTTGCGGGGCGGAGCTGATGCCATATCGACCACCTGATTACAAACTGGCCAAGGACGGTGGATTGCTGTTAGCTCAGCGCATTAGAGACCCGGGAGTGCTGAAGTTTGCGGAAGTTATTCATAATAAATGGGATGATCTTGGTCGACGTGTACGTATCAATAACACAGCGCAGTTAATCGTACAACTTGTACAAGTTTGTTTCTAACAACTTGAACAGTTCTGTGATAGTGATACTGTTGAAGTTACTGTTCTTTCGGTTGTTATGCCATTTCATCGAATTTGACATTCTTTGTGATTTATGATATAAAAACGATTACCGTAGCTGTAGAAGTTTCAAGTTTTTATTGTACGTTTTTAACGCAGTCCATTTTTTCAAACCTTGGCATTAAGAAACTCGGGATAAGTCCACCGAAAGCCTTCCAGTTGTTTTGATTGTTTAAGCACCTGTTTTTAATTCGTTACAAGTAGTTTTTGTTGTGACATTCGGTATTAAGACTGCTTTCGTTTCTTAGAATAGCTCGTGTGTTTGGTTTGTTTGCGTCAAGCGTGACTTTTGTTTACCAGTCTACATAGAAGTGTGAATAACATACTGTAGGCTCACTGATGTCTGCTTCTGATAAGTTTTGATTCGCTTTGGTTCGAACAAAAACCCCACAGGCACCAATTATGCATGCATGTGTTAGACTAAACTATGCGAAACTAAAACGTACATACTTCGTTTTACTCTGTAGTGTGCGGATACGGTGCGCCGACATCCCGAGCAGCATTCCTTGATCTATGTTCCACATCCGTTTATAGTTCCGGGAGGACGTTTCCGTGAGATTTACTACTGGGATTCCTTTTGGGTTATTCAAGGATTGCTGGTGTCGAACATGGTGGACACCGCTCTGGGGATGCTACGTAACATTGCCCATTTAATCCAAAAGTAACAATCAAAATAACTATAACCAGTGTAAATAACTGACCTACCAGTACGGATTAGTTTTGCGTTAGGCAATTAAGTTTGATGAGTGCTACTGCTGCCGTACTGTAGATCGTTTAGTCCGAAGACAATTTTTTGTAAAACAAAACTTGTATCTGAAGAACAAAATCCGCTAAACACTACTGTTCCTTGAACAGTGGGCATGACATCTTATAGCCTTAATGTACGGTAAAACGTTAGCTATAGACTGCTCCCAAGGTTTCCCTTTCTTTTGCGTAGATTCGGACATATGCCCAACGGCAACCGAGTTTACTACATCAAACGCTCTCAACCCCCTTTGTTCGCCATGATGATCGACGCCTACCGGAGCCACCCTAACGTACCATCCGCTAAAGGCCTTTCAGTCGTCCGAGAAATGCTGCCGTATCTGGAAAAGGAGTACCAGTTTTGGATGACTGAACGGAGGATCGATGTGTCCATCCATGGAAAGATTTACACGATGAATCGATACAGAGGCGGAATGAACCAACCCCGTCCGGAGTCGTATCGGGAGGATGTGGAACAAGCCGCTTTATTGAAAGATGGACGAAGTGAGTGAAATGCGATATATGTTCAAGCAGAGAAAGTCGTAGTGCATTGGCTCTGAATTCGGATTTGTTGAACAGCGAGAAATTTCAGTTTAGATGCTTTGAAGTACATGAGATGCTGCGTTGTATTGTAGTAGAATCGTATACCTTTTTATGCCGTTTTTGTCAGAACAGAAAAGAGCGTAGTAGCGTTACTGGAACTTTCGTTGTTATTTTGTTAAACTGTTAGCGTAGCATCTGATGCTGAATGCTGATCCTATAGGAATCAGTGAAAATCGTAGTGTATTGGCTTTCTCATATGCTGTTTCAAGATTATCCATTAAGCCCAGCGATGTAATATCATCGAATAACAGTTGATCTTTGTTTTTTCACAGCTCCGGAAGATTTTTACTCCAACATCGCAGCGGCTGCCGAGAGCGGTATCGACTTCTCCACACGTTGGCTAGACGACCAAGACGCGCCGTTCCATACTGTTCGCACGAAGACTATTCTCCCGGTTGATTTGAACTCGTTCCTCTGTGCCCATGAACGACTAATGGGAACGTTTTATGATCTCATCGGTACACAACATTCTGCGTGTATGTAGCGGTTATACAGTAACATACAGCTATCATTTATAATAGGAAAAACGCAGAAAGCAGAATCATACCGTTCGAAAGCCACAGTGCGCGCCAACGCCATTCACGATATTTTCTGGAACGAAGAGATCTCCATGTGGCGGGATTATGATCTACAGGAAGGCCGGCAGCGGCAGGACTTCTATCTGAGCAGTATCGCACCCATGTTCACACAGTGCACTGGATCGTGGTTTAACATCACTAGTCCGGATTTTGCGCGGAATGTCCTTTCTTCCGATGATGTACGTTCGTTTGCTATACAAATGATACACCTTTTAGTGTACTTTATACTTCATACGAAAGTTCGTTAGTAAACGTAGCGATTTTTTAAGTTTCCCACTAACAATGTGAAGAAGAACACGCTGGTTTATTTGAGCGTTTTTATAGATGACCAAGGTAGCAGGTTACCCAGGAGGCTTCCCGGAATCCTTGTCAAAACACGCACGGTTGGATACACAGTGGGACTATGGCAATGCATGGCCACCGCACCAGATGATGCTCATAGAAAGTAAGCCGAATACACCACAAAACCATGGCATTTTTAACTGTCATTGACTCACTGTGATCTTTCCTATAGGTTTTGCACATATTCCTGAAATGCGCCATGTAGCTTTGCAGTTCGCGCAAAAGTATTTCTCAGCTGTTCATGCAGGATTCAACCAGACTGGATACTTTTACGAAAAGGTATAATAACTTGTTTTAAATTCAGTTAATAGTAAGCTACATAAAAGACTAACGTAACAATTGAAAATTGCACAAAACAAACAAAAAGGCTGACTGATAAAGCTTTCAGTATGATGTCAACGAACCCGGAAAATACGGCGGCGGTGGTGAATACAAAGTCCAAGAGGGCTTCGGCTGGACCAACGGCGGAATGCTGCGTCTCATCGAGCTCTTCCCCGGCGAACTGACCGTAAACTATAGCCACACCCAGCCCAGTCAAACCGGTGGTTAAACGCTATTTCTTGCGCGCTAAGGTTCTTAATGCTTTCTAAACGCAAACAGCTCTTTAACCCACAATCAACTAACTAACCATCTTTCTTCTACAGGTTCCCCCACGGAGATCAACTGGAAGTATATCGGTTTAGCGGCGGCGGGAGTGGTTTGCTTGCTAATCCTGGGTGTGGTGCTGATACGCAAGTTCAAGCTGATCAAGGACAAGGAACAACCGGCCAAGATTGAGCGGAAACGGGATAGTCAAGAGGATGTGACCTTTATATGATGTGGCTGTATGGGGAACGGGATTAGAAGAGGATTCTGTGACAGATAACTTACCAAAGTCGTAAAATGATATCATCCAGATTTCCAGAGAATGTTGTTGCGCAGTTTGGTTTAGAGAGATTTTAATTTATTTCATTTGTATTTTATGCTGATTCGGTGCCGCTAAAGTTCCTATTGAATATGATGATGTTGTCGCTTGTTATGAAAGAATACAGCAACTGTTTAACTTTACGTATACTTTGCTTGCGTATGTGTGGAATTCTCGTGAATACGCACGATCTGATGGAAAATATGTAGTGCTTTATTCGACTAACACACTCCACACTTGCATGCTAAATCCCAGTACACACCAATCATAGTTATTAGTTATCGCCATCAGTTTAATGGTACGTGTCGAAAATCTCTTCCGGTATGCATCGCTCATCCTGTTTTGACATGTAATGGATTTATTGCACTTATGATACTAATAATGCAGTTTACAGTACCTTTAGATAACAAACGTCTATGGATAGACTGAGCCATAATACGTATGTACGGAGTTGTATCAATCGCGAAGCAAAAAACCTGTTACAGTGAAACAAATATTCGGTACCCATCAAAGCCGGCAAGGCTCTTACATAACGTGTGATTAATGTGCGGAGGCTGACTGGCTTTTCTGCCTTTATGATTGTTTTGTCATGTTGACTTTGTGGGAACGTTAGATGAGCGACGGTATACACCAGTCAGCGTGGAGCCAGAAGCCAGTCGGCATGCTACCTGTTCAACTGGGTGCATCGACGATTTATGGGTTACTTGTGCTAGACATTGAGGAATTTCTTTTTTTCTTCAGTCAGAAAGGTTTTTATACGGACGAAGAATGGGTCTTCCAGACAAGTATACCCATCGGTCAGTATACTGTCTTATCTTTGATTTTACGCATACAACTGATTGTGTCCTTGTTATTGCAGGCATTTGTACTTCTTCCATAAAATCTGGGGTAAGCTGCGTTTTCTTTACATACACTGGTATTCTCCCAGTCTTCTTTATGGTTAATTAAAATTCAGCACACTACAGACTGATTCCACCGCACTGACGCACTTTTTCCCCGATTTTTTATAAAATCAGCAGGAAGTAGCATTGCTTATCTGTTACGTGCAATTGAAAGCCTTCCTTGTTGGCTACATAATGGCATAAAATGACCAAGGTCCGAGCTACCCTACTCTCATGACACCACCCAGATTGCAGAACACCGTGTGCGAGAAGTAGCTGCGAAGCGTTTCCAGCGGTGG
>JAQGAU010002836.1:0-14492 GCA_034698045.1 Paramacrobiotus richtersi
GAAGGCTGATTAGACCTAGCAAGTTTAGAGTTATGATGCATGACATAGCGCATATGTCGACCCAGATTAACGGTGCGTTCCAGTTGGCGAAGTGGTAGCAGGATTCGTCCAGGAGCCTTTCGTCGGCTGTGTGATTATTATCGGAAAGATTAGCTCTAGAGGCTGTCGTACTATAATTTGTGTAGACAATCATACTTATTGGACAGGCAAAATCGAAGAATCAGAATTTTCGGCCAGGTGTAGAAATTTGTTCAGCTTATTACACAGCACGATTTCAACTGGGTTCTCTCAAGCGGCGGTTGGCATAACCTATGTAGGCTGCAAGGATCGTTTACGTCAACATCGCGGCCAGCCGATCAGTAGTGCAATCACAGCGGAAAGAGTCCACAAGTTCATAAAAAATGATTCCAGTTTGGAGGCAGGCGGCTTTGAACTACTTCGACATGGTATGGAGGTTAAACGATCAATAAACAGTGTGCAGTAAAACAGCCTATGAGCAGTCAGCAGCGTCAGCACGCGGCTACTTCAGGCGTAAAGCAACCCATAAGCGGCTGCCCATGTGGGCTGTCAGTAATACTGCCCTTTCTTGAAAAAGTGAATTAAACCAGTAACGAGACGCAAAAGGCAGTAACGAGGCAGCCGGGAGCAATTCGAGGGCGCGGTACAACCATACGTTCGTCTGATTATGACTTACTCAGGCGAACTTCCGACAGAAAAACTAGAGCTGCGGGCACCTGCGCCTGATCGAGCAATGAGGCAGGGAACAATCAGCTCAACGAAAAATTTGCGACGTGAGTAAAGATGGTGATCAACAAGGAACCCTTCTCACAGATGGAACCAGAAAGTCATTGACCGCTTGTTACTATATAACCAATTAATATTGAGTGGCTGTATGTGATTTCTTTTGCGGCAGCAGTACAGCTGCCACAAATTAAGTCTTCGGATTTATGTTGCTCTAGTTTTCGGCACAGCTGTGACCTGTGACCTCTTTTAAGCGTGCGATGTATTCTGTGACCTTAGCGTAATGTGCTATCATGCGTCTAAACCAAACAGACCGGAGTCCCGGCAAAGGGTTGTCTGCTTTCGAAGGAAATAAATAAAAAATAACAGCTGGGACTGCTTTAATTTGCAGCCATGTCGTACAGATATCGATATTTTACTTGTCGGTAATCCTGCCCTGTGTACTGCATCAGTCTGCATGTATAGGTACGGGCATCCAGTGTCCATTATCTCGCCAAATGAAGCATCCGTCCAAAACACTTAGCTGACATTAACAGTGTAAAAATTTCGAAAACGAATCCAGTTAAGTGCCAAGTGTAAAACTAACGATTTGTACGGTAAGCATTAATTGTACGATAAGTACAGTACTATCTATAAAAAACAGATTCGGCTGAGCTCCTGGACGTTCCCATTGCGAAACGATTCGGTGTAAGGATCTTTGTAGATCTGCGGCTATCAGTCTGTACGTGAAAAAACGGTCAGTCAGCCCTTTCATGACTTCGCAGAATTCTGATCCAAGGATCTGTTTTTTCAACAAAAGACTGTGTTTACTATTAGCTTAGTTCCAGCTGTACAGATCGCACGTGAACACCAAAATTAGCAGCAGTTAACCAGCTCACATGTGACGGTTCTCCAAAAGTCACAAGTCAAAAGGGTCGGATTCTCATGTTCCTGCAAACCGACAAAATATGGGTGATTACCGGAACCCATTACCGGTCAGCATTATTAAAGCCTCCTGGTTCTCAAAAGCGGACTTGATGTAATGAGACATTGAACCGTAATGACTAATACGAACAAAACAGATCAAATAGCAGCTAATGGAGTACAATTACGCTAGCCACATAAAATGCATTAAATGTCTTACATAAACGGTAAGTGTCTTACTTATCCGAGGAACATCCGAGGGAAAACAGGAAGTTCAACTGAGAGAGTCTAATAGTTCAGAGGAAATCTTGAGTGTTGATGAAATAAGTGAACTTCTTGGCGCTCACTTCTCGTGCTTGGTGACGTAACGAGCTGCTTTTGAAGTTGTATCAACAAATCTTGTAGTCCATATCGATGTTGTTGAACTGGTGCCGTTTCAGTTTCACCTGACTGTGAGAAATCTGGAAAAACCCTATGCATCCCCGTAATTGTTTGTCTAAAAGTGTCACGAACATTAGAAATGTGCTTAACTTCTTGCTGTGTTCCATTTGGCTCACAGAATATGCGACCGCAAAAAAACAACTGAAGCGGGCCCGTAGCAAATTCAGACTGTAGTACTTGCAAAATTAACTGGGATTTGTAGGAAAGTAAGAAGAACGCGCTTTCCTAGCTCGGAAAAAACGGTGTGTTTGTATTGCAGATATGATAGAAACTAAATGTATTTCGTAAGTATTGCGTTAAAATTGTAATGGGCGAGGCAAGTACTTATGATTTATAATGATGCCTGTACACGTCACGCGTCTCTTCCAGGAAGGAAGGGCATGGCAGCATAAACGTCAGAATTTTAGCAAAAAGCTACGAGTTCAAAGTATCAAAACACAAGCAAAGTTGTTTACATGTCGAATCAGTTGGTAGTTCTGAGTAACAGTAGATTCTGGTCTCGTCAAATAATGTCACAACGGCAGATAAAGTCTAGATAAGACGTTTTCCCCGCAGTATGCCTTTTATCGGCGATCATCGCCTGCTGGAAGTACGCTAATAGGGCGGGACGAAACAGATGTTGATCGTGATCATTCTGACCGTACGCCTTAAACCGGAATAAGTGACGTGAGAACTGCATGCAGGTACAATCATTCTAAAAGTTTTTAGCTCCAATTTACTTGCGGTCTAATGTGGCATTAGGACCGCACGCGCGGTTTCTCCAAGGAACAAAATGAAGACTTCGGAAGATTACAATGTGCGGAACGATTACTACAAATTGACTGCATCATTTGGACAGTACCAACTGATCCTTGGAACACTGAGTTTGATACCCCTCACATATCTCATCATTAGCGGAGGTAAATGGTTTTGTATCATTTGTCAATAAGCGTTATTAGAGTTTATTAATACGATATAATATTCCTTCATTTTATTGGTAAAATTGCATGGCACTATAATATTGATATAAATGTAGTGTTTATTCCTCTCACAGTAACAGCGTTTGCGCACAAGACAACTACACATTTCGAATTATAATACTGATATAATATTATAGTGCATAACTCATACAAGTTAACCAGGAACTATTCGTTCTGCAGTATATTACAGTTTAGTAACGATATGAGATCTGTCACAGGAATGTGTGGCTACGGAATTGTCGAGGTGGCAATAGTTCTGGTGGCATGGAAGATCTTCTCAGGTGTTGCCGGATTGGTGGGATCAGCGTACGGATCGAATTCTGTCAACCAAACGTCACCAATTCGGCACAAACAACCACAAGCCGGATTCGATTTCCTCGTTGTTGTCGTCATCCTTATGGTCATCGGCATCGTTCTGGCCACTGGTTCGATTTTTTACTTAAGCTTTGCAGCAAGGCTTGCATGTCCGGGTGAAAATACCGGTTGGTTGTTCGTGCTTGCGTTCTTAACACTGTACCTTATTGCGGACATCGTACTCCTGATAAAGGCCATTAAGTCTGCTAAGCGGCCGGCAAAGGATGAAGCAGCATTCGAAGCGGCCTGGCAGCCCCTGGTTTTGGATGAATCCCCTTCCAAAGTACCACTTCTTGACCATAACAGAACCAATGGAATTCGAACCCATTTTCTACAAAGCTCCAACTGGATTCACATGATTCAGCCGTCTGATAAAAAGACCCAGCCTTCAGTACCAAGCGAGTCCAACAATGTGACGATCGATTTGGATTGCGCAGCGAATGATGAGATGGAGGTTTTTTCGGTAATCGAGCACGAAGAAGCATACTTCATGCATGCGGAACCACCGCATGCTTGCACTGGTGGTTATGTCATGGTAGACACTGCCTGATGCAAACCATAACCATATTTCTGGCGGGGATATGATGTCTTACTCTTGCCACAGTCTTGTGCTCTGTATTTTATGGAAAGTTAAATGCATCATGCAGTAATAACCTTTTGCAACTGATTTTTGCTTCTGCCTGATCACGACTGAAAACTGTTGTTTGCAGTTTGCGAAACATCAGTACACTTTATGCACACGTGCACCTTTCACTTTGCGCTCAAGTTGGAGTTTCAGACTTTGACCTTGACAATACGTAGGTATGGGAAGCTAGAAAGCCCAAGTACATTGGCCACTAACAATAAAACGAACACGTATGGTGCCGACTCGGCAGATGTAACATGTACAGCAGAGCACAGGAATTACTGTAGTTATACAGACTCTGTAATTAGCAAGAAACAGCTCGTCGGTGACAGTACAACTGTTTACTACAATGGTGAAAAGACACCCTAAAAAGACTTGACATAGTAAGAAGCGAATTAGGAAAGTAGTCATGGACCGCGCATCGTCTTACATCAACAAACAATAAGACTTCCTTATGTAGAAACTCGTAAATTTTTCTTGTTACTTTTTTAAAAAACTGTTGATTATGCGTTTGAGATCGGCTGTCAAATAAGTCGATTATAGAGGATCCAGAATAGCCTGCGCTGTCCACAAACGATCCAAGCTTTCGTTCAGCGTGACAGGTACTGATCTCAGAAGCCTATTATGTCCAGCATCTGGTTTACTTCATAAAGGGTCCATATGATAATGAGACTATATGTTAAGGACGTCAGGATGAAAAATGTTCGCTTGTTTTGCTGATTACTCTTTTTCCGACAATCGCTGTTTGGATCGTTCACTTGTCCGGTCTCGTTACCGAGCTGTAAAATGACACCTCAAATAGTTCTGCGGCTAGTTTCAAAGCATGTTTGTCGAACTGACTATCAGAAAATATTATCTTATACTAGTTCGGTTGGACAGATTAGACAGCCTCAAGTTTTCTTGTATGATCGAAGAATGCCGTTGTATAGTGGACGCTGTGTCTGGTGTTCTCCCATCATGTTTCACCTTCGACGGGGTCAGAAGCTTGACAACTATAAATATGTACGAAATCGCCACAAAAGCTATCGGTGCCAAAAACAGAAAACTTTGTACTGCCACTGCCCAAGGCTGCTGGGCATCAGTGTTCAGTTCGCACTTTAACTCCTCCGCCAGATTCCGGTAGAACTGTGATTCCCTAACAATTCCTGGTAAAATCCAAATGTGAACGTAAACAAAAGCTCCCCAATACAAGACGAGTGACATTACCAGCGAAAGTTTCTGCCGATAGCTGTAGGTAAACACGACAGCCCACAGTCGATCCAGAGTACCAGAACGCGACCGCCAAAGGCGACCGGAACTAATATGACGGATGTTGGACTAATTTTACGGTGTGTGCTCTAAAATACGTTCGGCCGTGCTCATTTTTCCCTCTCTGGGGAAGATTCCTTGTACAGAATCTATGGCTACCTATAGCATGAGCAAACGGCTAGCCCCATGTCATGATACCGCACAGTTCAAGTTAGAGGATGTGTTCGGGAACAAATATTAGTCCAGTTCCAGCTGTACCAAGTAAACCCATAACGCTACTGCGACTGCCCATGGCTAGCAAATTAACGTCAATTAACCTGCTCACGTTATCAACAAGTCGTTCGTCATAAGCTCGGATTCCATTGCCATGCCATTGCAAACCGAAATCATGCGTATTATACCGGAGGCGGAAACCTTTACTGGTCAATATTATCGCAGTGTCCGCGGACTAACATCCAATGGGCGACTTACATCCAATGGGCGAAAGTCGACGGTCTTGCTTCAGTGAACCAGACAACTAACGTAATGACAACTGCACAGAGTAAAGAGAAGCAGATGGTGCACAGGTATTGAACAAAACACAACAAATACATATGCGACGTATCTCGCCTAAACCGGTGACGGGAGGTGAGGATCGTCCAAGGGGAAGACAGGAAATTAGTGAAAGAGTTTATACTGGTAGTTCACAAAGAATTAACATTATGTGCAGAAAAATACTCATGTGCACTTCTCGGATCAGCCGGATCCCCGATGGAACGGTTTGCGGTTGAGTTTCGAACTCAATAATGATTTCTTCACGGCGCAAAGTTTAACAGTTTTGCATTTTTTTCTAATAGGTAAGTTCGATCATGATCGTAGCCAATGTGCCGAAATGCATACTACCATTACTGCGTACCGCTGTTGTGGCAAACCGCAGAAATGCTATCAGTGGGCTGATCTTCTTCGAAGTTTCTAGACGCTCTTGTTGATTCAACGAGATTCTAATCGCCTTCTACAAAGCTTACGGGTTTATGCGGTTGCGAGATACGTGGCAAACTGTAATTCGCACAACTGTAATTTTCAACAGCACGTCCAAGAGTCTAAATTTGACAGTTACGCTTTCAGTTTTATAGCGCTGGCATCCATACAGATTTATAACAACAGCACAATGGCGGATCTGTTTCCTACATTTGCGACGTCTGGGGACCATTATTACCGCCTAACTGCCCGTTATGCAGGATTGCAGTTACTGATGGGGATATTTTCGTTTATTGTTAGCGGTATGTACATGTAGTTGCTAGTGTCTAACCGCACTTGCCGTGCGAACACATCTTTTTTGTCGTAAGCTTACCGTGACCGAAAGTCCGCGCTGTCTGCAACCGAATTTTATCGCTTAGAGCCGGACACCCCCATCTATAAATAATGTGCATGGGAATGTAGCGGGATAAATGCTGATTCGATTACCTTTGTCGTTTCTGCAGTTTCACGTTCACTACAGCTATGGGTTAATTGCGTCCACTCCCTACAATGCTAATGGACATTAGTACAAAGCAATGCAAAAACCTTCCGGTGTAAGGCATTGCCTGAATGCCTTGAACTGAGATGGAGAGAGATTTTTTGAACTGAGATTTTTTATTCACTCAAAATCACATTCGGTTAGCGGTCATATGCATTAATTGTAATGCGCATGTGCTTCTGTGCTTATTTGACCACGAGGTCTTGCTTTTTCAGCGGCTGGATTCAACAGAGTGGAAACGGTTATACTCCTAACTGCTTGGATCATCACTAGCGGAATCTTTGGGATCGCTGGGCAAGCGCTCCATAAGATGAATGCTGCAAGCAACCCGGCCAGTGAGCAACCTGTGGGACCACTTCACCAGGATCCTGGGTTGAAGTTTTTTAAAACCTACATCATCCTCATGGTTATCGGTGCGGTACTGGCTTTCGCGTCCATTGTCCATGCCAGTGTTGTCCTCAACGCTACCGCTTGCTGCTACGGGCTGTTTTCTGGCATATTTGCGCTCGTTTTCGGACTGTTCTACTTAGCCGTGGACTTTATTTCCATTAAGAAAGCTAAGGCTGTAGTTCAGGCAGCTGCTACTAAAACTGCAGGCTCCTTTGCGGATGATGTTTTGCATACATTCCATGTTGGTACTCTGAAATCTGGCATTGTGTGATTTCTGGATGCGTGACTGCAGTAATGATAATAACTAATAAGATGTTCCTGCGTAGTTCCTTGCATTTCTGCTAAACTTGATGCTGAGCGGTTTATGTGTTATTGTTACTGTCGTGCGCATTTAATTTGCTACTTCGACCACTTAACTTTTATACAGAAAATATATCGCTATCCGTGGAGCTGTGTATGTGGGACATATGGCAACTGCATACGTCTGCATTTATAGTCAGGCAAGTTATCAGTTGAGATGCTTATTGCCGATTGATTGTCATATGCAGATATACCGCTGTTACGTTATCTGTTGGCGATTTCATTAAGAATAACGGTTATACAGAAATTGTCTCCACATTTTGCTTGCATTTTTATCGCCACGCATTAGGTTTTTACGATTATTAATCCTCCTTTCACTTTTGTTTGTCATTTTACTTACTGTAGAGAGTCACAATGGGAGTTTATATTATGGTTTGTCGCAGTATTTGAGTACACTTCTGCTTTCTTGCACAATTTATATAGAAGTATTACACGAACTGTCAAAAGATCCAGACGATTCCAGAAACTGCGGCTCGTCTCGGGTCAATCCCCCTGATTCCCTCTGCAACAGACGATATTAAAAATGGCGAAAAAATACATTACCTGGCCAGTAACCAGCATGGATAGGGAATCTTATTGCCGGCGCGTGTCAGGGTTTTTGGGATATTCACATTTGGCTCTCGGAGTGTGTAATATAATCACGGTTGCCGTCACCGCAGGTGTGTACATTGACTGCGTTCGTTCAAGCTTGTGAAGTAAGCTTACTGTATTTCTGTGATATTTTGCTGTCCTATCTCAAATGTTTCTTTAATAGTAATCGGTGAGAACGCAGGAGTTCCTGAGGGCAAAGAATTACTGGAAACTGCGTATGTCCAGTGTATTTGGGTGTGGCTGATCTGCATAATTGGAATCATTGCCCATGCGCTCTCTTATCGGGTCAACTATCCCGCTGAACCTCCAGAACCGGACCACTGGTTAAGATTTTTCAAAGCCTATGTTTTCATGATGTTCATCGATGCCTTCTTGGGTGCGGCGGCAGTTTTCCATGCCGCTGAGGTATTACAGGGACCCGCGAGATACGGTTCTTCTGCCGCAACATCTGCGATGGTCTTCGGGCTATTTCACATTTCCGTGCAGATTGGTCTATGTGTACGGATGGCGGAGATTCTCACCCTGGCTAAAACTGGTTTTATTAGAGTGCAATCCCCCACTGCCGTCTCAAGTGGCATTGAAAATCAAAACCTTGGTACTGGGTCTTCCCATCCCCCTGATTCGGGAATGAACATGCCTAATCCATCTGCACCGGATTATTCACATAGTGCAGTGCGTTTTAACACCAGCAGTGGAGGAATAAATGTTACATCGACTGCTTTTGCTTCTGGTTTAGGAGCGAAACCGTATGCAGATGATCCTCCGAACTATGGGGATCTTTTTAAATCATAGAATACATATTATAATTATTATATGAGCTTGGATATTGTGTACACTCATTCTGGACTTGGAAATGATGCGTTTGCGCATTCCTGTGCGGGTTCACGGTTGTTGCAGACCGAAAGTGTTTGCAAAATGACAGCATGGTAAATTTAAGTAAAAAGTTCCTTAAAAGAGTCGTGCATGCGGTTTTGATGCAAGCACAATGCTTTGGTCGGTTGAACTGTGATAGCAGTTTTAAACTCGCAACTCGCAAAGTAGTGATATAAAATAAACACAATGGGTGATATAACACAATGGAGTACGGCTGAAAGCTGCATATGAGCTTGTGGTCATAACTACTTATACTTCTACAATAATGATAGGGTATCGGAAGTTTGCGCTTACGTACAAGCAGTACAGTCATCGGTCTGTTCCTTATCGGCAGGTAATTATTGACATTGTGACTGATTGTGAGCTTATCAAACAGTACCACATGTTCAATCATCGAAGTATGTATAATGATATCGACAAAAACTTGGGCCATTTCAAACTTAAAACCGCTTTCGCAAAAGGTTTTGACGCAGAATTGCGAATCATTCTTTTCTGACCGCTGCTCTCTGAAATAACTTCGGTCTTTTAATTTTAACTCGACGTTTTAAATTAGTTTTGCACTCGCTTCACCGTACTGACCAGGATTGTTAGAATTCATTGGCTTCCACTTGTTTAGAATGGTGTATACTGTGCCGAGAGGCTCCTATCAGCGGCTGACGGCGTTTTTCGCCATACCCCACCTGATGTTCGGGATTTTCAGTTTAATTCCTATTATCATAACTGGAGGTAACGTGAGAATATGGGCTACTAGTCTGTATCTACCATATGTATGCAAAGTGAAGCTATATATAAGCGTTCTGATTCTTTAGAACATAAGTGTTACGAATAACGAAGCGCTGATCAGGAATAACGGTTAGCGTACACTTCAGGTATTCGGACAATGGTAGATATAAATAACTGAATTATTAACGTAACGTATTCATTACTAAGCGCCGAATATTCATTCTTCATGCGAATATTTCAGTGATGTTGGGTGGCGTTGTTATAACAACAGTCGTTCTGGCGGCATGGATTCTTATAACCGGCATTATGGGGGTAGCGGGCGCAATGTGCGCACCCCAGACTTTTCCTACTCAAAACGCTGGCTTTGGACAACCTCCCCAACCAACAGAAACTGATACCGGATTGAACTATCTCAAAGTTTTCGTCGGCTTCAACGTGATTGGCGCTTTCTTGGCCGTGGGGTCTATAATTCACGGTGGTGTGGTGATTGGTGCGAGTGTCTTCTCCGGAGCCCCCGGTGCAGTGGGAATATCTTTCGGATTCTTCTTCCTCTTTGTGCAAATCATTACAATCATAAGAGCCGTGGTGATCATTAAATCAGCTGGTGCTGGTGGTTCTGGTATGGTAGCGCCAGGAATGCCGGGTCAACCCGTTATTGTTGGAGGATACCATCCATCGTCGACGACTGGTCAAGCCATGCAACCGCCCAGTGCAGCAGCGCCTTATCCAGGAAATCCAGGGGCAAATGTGTACTTTTCACAAAACAGTTCCTACCCGCAAAATGCTGGTTTCCAGAATATGAATTACGGGTCAGAAAATGCGCCTTCGGCACCTGATGCCGCGCCTCCGGCTTATGCAGATGCCGTTAAATACTGAAACTGATTTTTATTTATTTTTTGTACTGAAATACAGTATATCTATATCATAAACACATATGCATAGTGCAATTTTTAATTGTGATGTATTTCTGTGATTTGTTCTGTACAATGTTTCAACATGGAAACGAAAAGGCATAATTGCGGCTTCTGAGTGTGGAATTTTATCTCATACAAATTACAGATTAAAAATCTTGGAACGAGATTTTAGATTGTTCAGGATTGTGTCGCGATAATTCTGTAACTCTCGTTATGATTTCATTTATACCGTGTGTCATACTTTCGCCGGTCATACCCTGCTCCGCTTGGTTGTGATTGCGTTGCAGGATAATTCACAACATTCGCTCGTGACATTTATATACAATATTCTTTGAAAACCATTATTATATGTAACTAGTACTTTTCGATAGATTAAACTGTAAAAACATAACAAAATAACAACATTAAATTCGTTCTTCATGTCCGGCAAGACTGTACGTACATGTATATAGGGTGGTAATCGGTAACTTGCAACTGCTAGTTGCTTATTTTGCAGCGAATACAAAATCTTGATCGTACAGCATAGCAGACTACAGAACGCCGCTTGACGATTGTTCCCCACCACTTCCGGCAGCTGTATTCACAGTGTTCTCTTGCGATCCGCTACCCGCGCTTCCACCCGGTGTCTCGGCACTTCCGCCATTATCCGTGGAGCTGGGGTTATTATTCGCCGGAGGTAACGGCGCAACAGGTGGTTGCGGTTGCGGTTGTGGTTGTATGGGTACACCAACATAAACAAACGGGGGACCGGGCTGGTTAGGCATTACCGGAAATCGGCGCCCAAAATCCACATTATTTGGGTAACCGCCATACATGGGCGGACGCTGATTAAAGTTGGGTGTTTGCGGTGGGAAGACCGGGTTGGATGGGCCGTAGCGGGGGATGAAGTTGGGATGGAAGTTGGGATTGAAGTTATTGAACTGGTTGGGAGGGAGGAATTGTTGCTGACTGTAGGTGTCCTGTTCCCGTGGCGCCAAGACCCCTATAAGCAACAACATATCTGTCGTGAAATAAGCAACTTGAAAAACAGTGCGTATTTAATTACGGAACAGTCGACGGAAGGGAATCTACGTAAACGTTAGCATGCAACATGAAATGCGAAATAGCGTGCTAAGGGATTAATTTGTATTTTCACCTGTTATGGGAAATTATTATAAATTATTAATTAATTACATAAATACAAATATATAAATAAATATATAAATACGTCTAATTAATTATTATAAAAATACGAAATGGCTATACATATGCTATTTATACTGTCCAGACGTACAGCTTGTTCCTGGATACGACAACGGCGATTCCACGGTGAAGGATACAAAAACGGCTAACAGTAGTGCGACAGGGATAAATGTGTTCATGGCTGCAGATCAAAGAATTCAAATCGATTCTAACCGAATATGTAAGTACAGGCTACAAAGATGACCGAATGATCGATGTGTCAACGCTCGAGGCACAATAGTTATATAAAATCTAGCGCCGTTTTAAAACTAAATAATTTGAATCAGCGGCAAAATAATTGCAGACTGTATTATGCGGAGTAACTGACAATGAATATGTTGCTCTACGTATATATACAGATCACAGACAGTACCTTAATTCTCGATTGTTTATATATTTCATACCTGGTACTGCTTCCTGGTTCGGCGTATAAACTGTTTGCTCGCTTAATGATAAAACAAATGCCGGAAAGTCAGCTCGAGTGAATATCCTTATGGGAACTCGGAAGTAACACCATTAGGTAAATAAGGTTGATGAGTTTACGGAAATCTCTACACTATACGCTGCACAACGTGATCCGTGTATGGAAACGCGGGCGCCACATTTTCAAGTGCGACCAACTGAATATTTGGACGCTCCAGTAGAAACTCTTAATTACATTGGCTAGAGCAAGCAGAATCTTTTGATTCAATAATGCCAGCATAAACTTGAACTGAATGAACAGCAGATGAACGGAAATTTTGTGTTTGTTATCAGTCTGATTTCTAAAGAACATTTATGTTTAAAGTATCGTTGTAATGATTAATCCTGATGACTAATTACATTCTGATTGTATTATATTGTATCATATATGAATCATATTATATTGTTTTTAAAGTTTAAAGCTAGCAGGAAGTACTTGTATAGTTTTCGGTTGTATGTGGTGCCAGCAGGAAAAAAATAGAAATACTGTAAATTCTGAAACAAAAAATGATATGTATATCCGGAGAGACGCATATTTATTCGCTTTCAAAGTTTTTAAAGTTTTGTCAGGTTGGCGATTTTACGGACTTGGTCCAAACTGACCCCACACGGTTTATTCCGGAAGTGAACGAGTACTGCACGTGTGTGTTGCGAGATAAATCAAAAGCCGGTTATGTTTCCTTGTTGACAGTTTGCCTGCACGCTTCTGCGATAAACGCTCACTAAAAATTTAAAGGAGTAAGCAGACCACTAGCCACATAACAATCCACAATGCACGCACAAGGTAAGGAAATAGTTTGTAACTGACACAAAATTTTTAACTATAATATTATACGCACATGTAGGATCAATCTAAGTATCTGTATATACATTTAATATTTCATTTTTATCGCTTGTTCATTCGGTTAACATCGATTACTGCATTAGATATTAGTCTGTTCGGACGCGTGTTGTCCTGCATGCGTACGTCAGGTCCAGCAAGTCAGTGATTCCATTTCTCGTTTAATTTTTTTTTAAAATATAAGCGAACTACAAATGCAGTTTGACACTAGCCGTGCTTTTCTGCATAATTATCTATAAATTTAAGCAATCAAACATGTAAAAACATTAGGCTGTTTATTACTATACTTTTTGTTTAGTATGTCACTATATCGTACATTTTTATGTACAGCAAGCTTGCTGTACATTTAAATGTATAAAAATAATATAATTTAATTTAATTAAAATGCGAATGCGAATGCGCAGAAACATGCACCAAAAAATTAAACATACAGCGCCAGAAACGGTTAATGATTATTTTATGTATTTATCCATGAACTTGTTGTGAAATTCGCACCGCAAGGAATCGTGAATGACGTTCTTATGTTTAATTCATTTTTATTTGTTATTGTTTCTTTGTTCGCAGTCTGCATTTTCATGAACTTTAGACGGGGGTTGTCTATGTGGGTGGCTGTCGTGCTTGCAACCGGTCCCATACGAGAGCACACAGAGTTGAAAGCCCGCCAACAAGGCAAAGCCGCCACATGTGACATGCGATTCACTTCGATTTTAACTTTAATAGTGCGCTAATTTAATAAATCTCACATATTTTTATTTCTCATGAAGTGGTAAGTCAAAAAAGACTCAAAGTGCCTGATTTCAGTGATTTCGTGGTGATCTTTTCGGATCTGGAATCTGAATATTTCGTCGCTCGATAACCAATTCAGAGTTTCTCTGCTGTTATAACCTGTTGCCTGTTGCACATTAGCGCATACGTACGGTTGTTGATTTTTCCATAACGCCATCCGTTGCAGAACCACCAGCTCGTTTTCCGCTTACCTAAAATGTCTACAAAGCGTGTCTTAGTCGTGCGTCCCGAGAATGTATCCAGTTCAACGTCGAGCAAAGGGCAGTATCCGAGAAACGAACAAGAACCCAGTTCTGCTCAGGAGCCGTCTACATCACAGGTAAATATAGCGCCATTTCAAACTTCCCAGTTAGGCGTAGCGTGTTAGTGACAGTCGAACAGGGTCATTGCCTGCTTAAACGTTGAATTCTGCTTTATTTGTCTCCTAGTCTGATCTTTAGACTCTGAAACGAGAATCGATCAAAACTCATTTCATATTCTTAAACTTGCAGGTGATGCTGACAGGGAAGGCCTATAAGCGAAGCAAATCGGACAGCATACTGGTCGCACAGAATACGAAAAAATC
>JAQGAU010002837.1:0-14491 GCA_034698045.1 Paramacrobiotus richtersi
GAAACGACAAATGTGGGCCGATGGAGAAGAGCTCCGGGAGTACCTGACCTTCTACCGTGAAACCACAGAAAAAGAAGGAAACTCACGGAAAGGCCGTCGAGACTGGAAGAACATATAAACCAACAAAAGGTACGAAAAAATGTCGAAAAAAGACAAAAACTGCACAAAAAACATCACTAGATTGAGCGAGACTTGCGCGGCACCGCCGAAAAATACGGACAGAGGCTGATGTTGCAGCGACAACTGCGGCCAACGGCACGAGTTTTTGCACCTTTGAATGTAGCGTTAGAAAGCCGATATCTATTGATGTCGGACTTGCGGGAAACTATTTCATCCATCTACATTATTGGTACTTGTTAGTTGTTAGCCAATACGTACGAAGAATGACCATAGTACTCCAGCACCGTTTGGCGGTGGAAGGTACAGCAGTATAAACTGTGTCTGTGATTTATAGGCGGTGAGCACTGAGCAGCTCGATTTCTAGGCGGCAAAGCGGTTCAAGGTTCAGATAATCACAAGTCTGGAATCTTTCGTACGAGTACAAGCCACATTACCACTTGGATGATTCGGTCTATAAATATTTAACAATTTTGTTACGAACTTGCAACGCTGCAGCGTCTACTTCGGGATCCAGCATGCAGAATCTTTCCTCTCAACACAAGGTAGTAATTACTCTTGATACAAAGAGTGACTATCTTGGGAACGAAAATTGCGCAATCGACGCAGACTACGAGCCTTCGACATTTGGTTATAAATTACGTTGCGGCAAGGCAGAGAAATTAGCCTAAATCAGGCCCCATTTATGGAAATTTATTATCAACGTTACATGGGGATGCAGTCATGAGTTTTGCACTGTGATTTATCCCGAACTACCAGTCGCTGTCATACCATAGCATTTCGAAGCTAAACAAATCCATCGATTATTAGACAACTGCTGCAAACGCATCATGTGTTTCCTTTTTGTCAAAGTGAAGATGACCATCATGGCTTAGTCCGCCGCGGCACCCGAAATACCACACAGAAATCGAATTCTATATAAACGCAGGTACTCGAACTCATGTCAGGGTAAAACAATCTTTAATATTATTACCAAAGCGTGACACTAGCCGTAAACAAACCAGCCATCATAACAAACGAATTCTAGTATTATGTTTATAAGAAGGTAGGTTAACAACAAGACGGTTTTGGAAAGAAATGCTGACAGTAAAGGTCAACTGATATTCCCTACTATTTGGTAATTTTGGTGGCAACCTAATAGGCTATTGACGCACTGTGACTTTCTATTCATTTTAAACGAAATACCAAAGGTCACAAAAACAGCATCGACTGTCTTCACTTCGGTTTGTGACTAGTAGTCTCGTTTACTGTCGTTTTTTCGGGGTCTCGCGGTCGTGTATGTCTCCAGCTCGGTTCCGATTGAAGAATCGGCTCCAACGCGACTGATGTGCGCACAAATGAACGAAGTTATCCGTCTTTTAGCAAATCCCATCATAAACTTGTCGTACAGATTGTACAGCTGGCGACGGTAGTCAGTGCGCAACATGAAGTAGATTACCTGCACATAAACAACAACAAATTAAATTTTCCGAAGAACACAAGCTCTGCACGTTAATGCCCGCAGGTATGTGTGTAACGTTTACCGGTATTGAAGCAAATCCTGAAAGAGCAACAAGACGTAGGACCAACTGCTGAAATGGCGATGAAACCAGCTTTTGAAGAAAAAATATCCCAATTATCGGACCCGGCAAAATACAGCTGTTGTAGGATAGGAATGCAGCAAAGAACACGTACATTTTGCGGTACCGTCTTCGTCGCCGTTGCGCGACTCGTCCATCAGCACAAATTCGGACGAACCGGTGACGGGTAATTGTAATGAAGATACAGAAATAACACAGTACCGATAACAGAAATGGAATCGCTATGGGCACCAGGGTATACAATCCCGACCAAAATGCAGTTTTGTAAATCATGGTACACGATCTCCACACGGTCAGTCGCTTGACAACGCCGGAGGCTTCGGAGATTTGCATAGCAGACATGACCAGCCCTATCACGATCGGTAATAAGGTCATCATATACAGTACTGGTTTTTGTGTGCTGCGTTTATAATGGTATGGATAACATATCGCAATGAACCGGTTCAGGCTGATCATAAAATCTGCCCAGTCCGCCGCAGTCGTCAAACCGAGGAATATCCCAAAGCTCCATGAGCAAAAAACGTCATTAACTGGTTGGCTGTATGGTGTTCCATCCAGAGACAAGGAGAAAAGCGGGATACCGAACGCGCACTGGACAGTTGCGATTGTTAGGAGACTCAACAGCAGCGGCTTCGATTTGGAACGGGCTCGAGAAATTGTTACAGAAAAAATAAGTAGAACGCCGGCTATAGCTCCAATCAGACTAACTAGGACCATAAAAAGGAACCAGATTTCAATTTCTCGCTTGTACACGGTTGAGACCCGAAGAAATTCGGGTAACGAGGCATTCATTGCGCTCGTATTTGTGGAAAACATGGTGTTTGTCCTCCAGCGTTTCAATCAGGATTTCAACTGAAAATTGCACTGCAAAAGGATATGGCATCTGCAGTGTTCAGTTGAACATGTCTTACGTTTTTGCAGGGCTGTACCTATGTTTTCTAAGTGCTCACTCAGACGTAAAGGAGCACGCAAGAAAGGAGTGTCAGTTTGTCGACATCGCCCACAACGGACGTCTTTCGCTGTCTCCTTTACAGGGATTACTTCACGGTTGAGTCGCTCTGAAGTATTTCTTCAAAGAAATCGGTAGCGTGGAATACTGGTTAGCATGCATAAATAAAGCAATATGTAAACCGATCAGTGCCAATAATTCATTGCCGGATTAACCTGAACACTCGTATGCTTTGACGGCGTGCAGTGCTGTCTGGCTTTGCGACAGGTACACTCCCAATAAAGAGCTTTTCTCGCTTATCTGCCACGTATTGCCATGTGTTTTTCTCGAGCTCACTTTTCCTATCCGCACGATTTCACAAAGGCTTTAGGCTGCTCAAGAAAAGTCGGCCGAGGATTTCAGGTTCATCTACTTGCTAAGAATTACACCAATGTTTGCGGTTGATTTTCCAGATATGCCTTAAGGATATCTGGAATTGTTTTGGAAATGTTACAACCGCGATGTCGAAATGTATCCTTAAATTACTTCCGATTTGTTTTATTTGATTACTGGAGCAGTCAGTCTGCAATAATCAGCAATATGCAGCGACGCGTGGTTTCATACCAGCAAATGGACAGGTATGTAGAAATTGATGTGACTAATGAACCCAGACAAAAGCAGCCCGTTTTGTGAAAGAAAAATGACCTGAGTGAATAAATCGTTCCATGACACTAGGCTTTTTGCTGTTTAACGGCATTCAAGGTTAATTTGAATGCGTTAAGACTCAAGTCAGAATCTGCTCGACGGCTAACTTTCACTAAATCATTAAGGATCCCAAAGTGCAATTACTGCTAGAAAGTCCCAACTGCCTTAAGCGGAAATGAATGTTCCCGTTGTCACCTGAACGGCACAGTGCGGTTGCAGAATCGCTTTCACGTCGACTAAAAAACAACCATTACACTTTGATACAGTACGAGCTGAACCGTATACGTTAAGCCCAGCATCTGTCTAAATACTAACTGCTGCGCTTGCCTCAATTAATAACTAATTAATAACTGTTGCTAATTTGCGCAAATCCCTCCTCACAGCACCATTTAAATTAACATGGGTCGATTCCATTACTTGAAAGATATTCGCACATTAAAGATACGGTCATACAGGAAATCGGATACTGAAAACTTTATAAGAAGGGGTATAAAGTTAACCGGGAATGCCTTCGAATTTAGCCAATCGGTGTGATGGGGTAATATTGTGCCCTGTCTTTCTTCAGCGGAAGGTGGCGTTTACTGTGTCGGCGATTTGTAGGCGGAAAAAGCACTGAGCAGTTTCCTGAAGTTCTTCCCGACTCAGATAATCGCAACCGTAACAGGTATCGTGCAAGTCTAAAATAGCGCTTACACCTGTTCTGTTTCATTACGAGCTTGCGACTGCAGTGATTATTTCGGCATCCAGTGTTGTAGAATTCGAAGGGATCTGTGTTTGCAGTCTCGTAGAGACAGCATCGTAAAAGATCTTAGCACGACA
Source organism: Paramacrobiotus richtersi (assembly GCA_034698045.1). Taxonomy (NCBI): domain Eukaryota; kingdom Metazoa; phylum Tardigrada; class Eutardigrada; order Parachela; family Macrobiotidae; genus Paramacrobiotus; species Paramacrobiotus richtersi. The sequence goes on from JAQGAU010002837.1 coordinate 4,150, forward strand.
ACAACTGCCCAGATACGCAGTAAAAGGTGCGCAGCCGGGAAATACCAGCAGCTTCGGTTACTTCAATTGTAAATTACAGTGCGGCAAATCAGAGAAGTTTGTCTTCGGTAGTGCTCATTAAAGGACATGTTTTAATTGAAAGGACTGGTACATGTGCTCCAGATTGGGATGGCATTTTGGCGGCCATCGGTTATTAGACAACTACACAGAGCGCAAGTCGTGATCTTATGCTTCAGTTAGCCCAAGAGCGTAAGATCTGAGATCGTAAGTGCACATCGACTGATTTTACCCTTTGTTGGTCGTCATTAATAAATTTATTCAATGCCAATTTCTCGTGTTCTCGCAGTCCCGTATATATGTGTCCAGTTCAGTTCCGATTGGACCGGCGGTTCTAGAGGGACTCATGCGTCCACAGGTCCACGATGCAATGGCAGATCTTATCACAAACTTTTCGTAGATAGTAGATACTGTACAGCTGGTGGCGGTATTCAGCGCGCAGCATAGAGTAGATTACCTGCTCATAAATGGCACCAAAGTTACCACAGTACATACGTAAATTACAAACGTTAGAGATCATATATAATAATTATCTTCACGTTTACCGGTATCGAAGCGAATCCCGAAAGAGCAACAAGGCGTAGTATCAACTGCTGAAATGGCGATGAAATCAACTTTTGGAGAAAAAATATCCCAATTATTGGACCCGGCAACATACAACTGTTAACGTTGTAGGATATGAATGCAGCGAAGAACACATAGGTTTTACGGTATCGGCGACGTCGCCGTTTCAATGCGCTACGGTCATCCGTACCAATCTGGACGAGCCGGTGACGGGTAATCGTAACGAAGATGCAGGAATAACAAAGTATCGATAAAAGAAATGGGATCGCTATGGGTACCAGAGTATACAATCTTGACCAAAAAGCAGTTTTGTAAATCATGGTACACGATCTCCACACCGTTAGTCGCTTGACAAGGCCAGAGACTTCAGAGATCTGCATAGCAGACATGACCAGCCCTACAACGATCGGCAGTAAGGTCATCATATAGAGGACTGGTTTTTGTGTGCTGCGTTTATAATGGTGCGGATAACATATCGCAGTGAATCGGTTCAGACTGATCATGAAGTCGGCCCAGTCCACCGCAGTCGTTGAACAGAGGAATATCCCAAAGCTCCATGAACAAAAGAGGTCATTAACAGGTTGGCTGTATGGTGTTCCATCCACCGACAGGGAAAAAAGCGGGATACCGACCGCGCATTGGATAGTTGCAATTACTAAAAGACTCAGCAACAGCGGTTGTGATCTGGAACGGATCCGAGAAGTGGCCATGGAAATTATAAGCAACACACCGGTTATTGTTCCAGTTATGCTGACTACGACCATCAAGACGAACCAGACTATGATTTCTCGTTGGTACACCGATGAGATCGGAAAAGTGCCGGATAACGAAGCATTAGATGTGGTCGTGTTTGTCGAGGGCATGATGATTCTCCTGCAGCGTCGTCCTCAAGATTTGCACTGAATGATGCCCTACAAAAAGTACTGGCTTGGTTGAAAAATTAATGTCCTGTATCTTTAGAGACGTAGCTCCCAGGTGATCAAAGACAATTTATGGAGCACGAAAGAAAAGAACGTCATTATTTACCGGGAACGCGACAACGGACGTCTGTCGCACCTCTCCCTGTTAACTTTCATGCGTACAGGCTCGTGCAAGAAGAAGAGCGAATGCTGAGTCGAGTGTTCCATTAATCCGTGATCAAGGATCCAAAAGTGCGACCGTCATAATGGTTCCATCGCTTGTGCAACTCCCAGCGACTTCAGTCGGAAAGGAAAAATCCCCCTAGAGTATGAGATTGACGCGTGTACAATAAGACCACTGCAGGATCGGCTTCACATCGACTAAAATCAAATCTCACCTTCAGACATGTACGCATTTTATGCGCGAATGTCAACAACTGCGTACGCGCATAACAAGACATTTCTGGCTTGTGGTAATGTAATCCAAAACGCCCGCTTAGTGTCCTACATATATAGTTCCTGAGAAGAGACACTTGTCCACAATGCTCGTCTTCCTGGAACATTGTTCATAATGGGGATATCCAATTACGGCGTACGTACATTGCGGAGGTCACCTGCTCTGAAAGCAGTGCGAAGTTTGATCGCTGCGGCATGTGGAGAGCAGTGCTTTTCACCTGACGCAGTGAAGAAACTTCGATGAGGGTGCGGCCGGCCATCAGACAGAGAATTCGGCGCGGACTGAGAAAACATCTTAAGAACATCCTGAGAGCACGGAAAGCATTTGGGCTTCCCAGATCGATCCAAGATGCGGTCAGTTAAGGTTGATAGCCAGATTCTCGTAATTTTTCCATGAATGCGTCAGAGATATTCGTCTGCTCCTAGAACTGAAGCAGAGTGATTTAGCTGGTCTCGATCGTGTTACATTTTCCTCCGATAGAGTAAGGTTTGCCAGTCCGCAGTGCTTTCACGGTATGGCGAACATTTGCGGCATTTGGCTTGACCATGCAGTTGGGAAATGGTAAGTTTCTTCTTTAAAGTCGATTTGGATGGCATTTTCTACAACATAAAAAGAGCAATTAATGATATAGAAACAAAATTATCAGTACTAATTACCAAAAACACTACAGTCCGTTCCACACAAAATCAGAACTAATCAGAAAATTTTTTCGTTGTGCCGTTTGGCCAAAAACAGTTTTTCAAAATCAGAACTAACTGTCATATAAAGTTCCTACTGTAGCGCTCACAGTTAACAGTCACATACAATGCTATAGTGCCGCGCGCCGTCCGAAAGACTGGTCAGTGGTCTTTGCGAACAATAGTATAGTTCTGTACGTGATGAGAGATATTACCGAAATACTGAATTTTGATAATGTAACGGCTTAGGGCACACTGTGAATTTCTGGAACACATTATGCAGGTACGGTTGCTTAATATGCAGCAATTTGAATTTGTGAAGAGTTTGTAAAGACATAGGTCTACTACTGAAGGTGGCAGTATATGCGTTAGAAAAGGCAGTATGACCGTGAAAAGATAAGGTCCAAACCTTAATGATAGTGATACTATGGTTGCCTTATCACTAAGAAAATGAGGACAACTGTTTACCACACAACGGCATGTGCTGTGTATGTAACAGAATTTACCATATCTTTGCCATTACTAATGTATATTGCGAATGCTGACACATGTTGCACAAGAAGGACATTTCTGATGCTAAACTGCTAGCGCAAGTTCGACACACTTATCACAGATTTTCACGAGAATGACTTATACAAAATTGAACGAACCGTTACGAACGTAATAACTGATATCTTCGTTGCGAAGCGCAAGCAAACATGGTCGAGTTTACAAAGCTCTTGCACTCATGGAATGCTGTGGATGTTTTGGGAAATGATGGACAGCTCCACCGCGGTCTGGTTGTCGGTCGTGATTGTAAAGGATTGTTGATTGATTTCGGACTGACTGGCAGTATACCTGGACTGTTCCCTTATGACAGCGTTTTCCCAAAACCTCGACCCAAAACACTGCGTCACATGACCAGAAAACCCGGATGTCTGAAGAAGACCCTCGACATTCATTTTCTGTTTCAGTTGTTACCGCACCAGCCGTGGACGTGGTATCCTGCGAAATGCCTGCCTGGCTCGTGGAACAATGTCGCGTTCGTGGAATTCATCAAGGACGATGTGCATGTTCGCGACGTGTTCCCTGTAAGTCGCATCCGCGGCTGCGCCACAGTTCGTGGACGACATGCCAGTTTACCAACTGAAACGTTCCGCGAAGATCCTGTCGCTGTTCCTGATGGATTTAATATCACTGAAGAGTTTCTGACCGCCTGTAGGATTGCAGTACCTTTTATTCATCCTGCACGAGTGATTGGAGGTTTCCTGTGGTATATTCACCGTAACGGCTACATTTACAACAGGGAAACGCTGCGTGTAAGTGCCCGTTCTAACAGACAACTACTAAATATTAACAACACATTCTAACAAAATACAATACTAATATTTCAGGAAGTGATAAACAGTTTTTCGCGCCCACAAGCGGAAGCAGTTGCCCTCCTTGTCGCAAACGAGGAGACAAGCAATGATGACAACGAAGTTAACATAATTGGTGACGAACATTCGTACATCGGGATCCTTCCCTTTGGTATAATGATAGAAGTATTCTCGTGCATGGACTGCAGCGAGCGGACTCGGCTTCGGCGCGTTTGCAGCGGCTGGGACTGTATTATTACGTCACGTAGCTGTTGCAGCCTATTCAAGGAAAATCTCAAGATCACTCGTCCCGACACGACGAAATTCGGCATGTGCTTGGCGCGATGCTTGACACGCTTTACAAAATATATCGTATTTAATTATTTGACGTTTCCTGATGTGGAACTATGCGCAGGACTGATTGAATTCTTTGGGGCAATTCAAGCAACTGCCGGGGGATCTTCTTTTACTTTAATGATAGTTAATCTCTCACTGGAACAGAGTTTTCTGTACATACAACAGCAGTCTGATGTCGCTCTGCTGACAGCGCTGCAATCGCTGACACTATGTAAGCGTCTCGTTCTAAAGAATGTTACAACTGTGCAGATTTTGGGGGTGAACATTGGTTGGGACGAATGGCGTGTTAGCGACAGTCGTCGGCGGAAGATCGAAATGCTCTTGTTCGATCATTGCATAGTAGACTTATCTGTCCCACTGGACCGAAGAAAACTGTCTTCCAAGTTATTTCCCGACTTTGATGATGCGAGGATATTAGGCTATGTGGTGAACTTTTTTGGTGGAGCGAAAGGTCTTATTTTCCATATGCCGAACGATGATTGGCTTCGATGGACATTACTGGAGGTATGCATGTCGAATTCTATGTCTTTCATAAAATGCGCAAACGCACAGTTAGTTACCCTATGCATTTTAAAACGTTGTGTGCTAAAACATCTGATCTGATGCGAACGTACCTAGCATAGCCAGCAGAGTGTACCTCCAGCTAACTGACTGATTAATCAACAACTTGCAGGTTTTCAAGACATGGCAAAAAGGCGATGTTCGATTTGGTCCCACTTGCACTTGGATGGATATCTCTGCTCTTCAGATGTACAAAATTACCAATATTTTGACACTGCGCAAAACCACATTGTGGGCTTTGGTCGGTTTGATGCGCGAGAACGATTTGGACAAACTGCGTGACACAAGACCTGCACAGCTCAAGCTGCGTATGAAAGAGCATTCCAGTTTGAATTGCGAATGGGCATACTGATGGCATTTAAAGCGGGAAAAAAGCATGCATTAGTCCTTCGGGAGAGCGATCCCACTTCGGCACTGGCGTAGCAGTTTTGCAGGTAGATTTTTGGCTTTATATCGCCCAGAATCTTAATCCAAAGGGAAAGCTTTGTTATATTCTCGCTGACTTACAGAGTAGTTGCACACACTTTTCTGAACTGTCGGAACAAATTCCCTTTCCCACCCCGCCCGTGTACTACACTGTCTAGTAGTCTTGGTTACTGGTCCTAATTATGTTGTTTGTTGCTATATGTGCGCTGGCTCAATGTTGTATTGCGCGTTAATAAACTTCTTAATACGACGGGCTAACGGGCGTTCGTCCAACAGTCTGTGTCGTATTTACTAATACTCGACAAGAACCTATAATTAAGGCGCAGTTGTAACTCGTAAGTTGTGGTGACGATAAGCACTTTTACGTACATGTATCGGCAATCGAAAGAACACTGTTAGATTTTTTATGTAAACTTGTTTTTCACCCAAACTGTATTTCCATAAAACTACCCCAAGAACGGCCGATGTTTGTCATCCAAGAATCAAGATATGTTGAATATAAAGTAAATATCATGTTAACGACACTCACTACGCATCATCCATAATTCTAGTTTGCTACATAACAACTCAGAAACTACGGCCTCTATGCCGTATGACAGAAAACATCTCGTCAAGGTTGGCAGCAGCGGGGGCTGTTCCCAGGATGGACATCGCGTTGGCCCGCTGCATCTCAATGCTGATCCGCTGGTAAACTTGTTCCATGGATCATATATGGACCAACAAGATTTGCTCGTCAATTCATTCTAAACATTTCTTCACATTAATGTAAAGTCAAGTACGTACAATAGTCTGTCCGTTAATGACGAACTGGCTATTTAAACAGAATTATCGTGACCATGATAATGATACAACGGAAAAAAGAAACAAATTGCACACTTGAATGCTGAAATAAAATTCATTTTAACGTTTGACTTACCGCTGGCGCGACACAAGCGAACAGCAGTCACAGGACCGCATGACAGAAACCGGTGAGATTTTAGAAATGCGCTTTCCATAGCAGCTGAAGTAAACAGGTCATGCCTGCCATGAGGGCGTAACTAGCAATCGAATATACCAATTTTTGTGACGCAAGTAGGCTGTTATGAGAGACTCCACAGCACATAATTGCAACTTAGGTCACCTGGTTAGTACAATTTTTTACTTACAGGGCTGAGGCAACATGTAATAAGTGGGCATACCGGCCGTAATGAAAGGCTTGTCTGGATACCTTCCGGTCTTTTGGGAATTCGAAGTTGATGTAGAGCGCTGCTGCAGAGGGCGCAAAAATGCACTGTACATGGTAAATAAATAATATACTCGTATTCATGTCGGTGATCCACAAGGATCCCTTGTAATTAATGTGAAAGCTAAGAAACGCCGCATTACGCGACATACCTCCTATTGTTACGAATATCGGTGATGTTATTGAACCCCGGCATAAAATATGTAATAGTCGCTACTTCTGGTATGCAGCTCTTTGTGCATGTGAGTGTGGGCTGCTTTGAAACCATTCTGTACGCAAGGAATATAATTTTTTCTTTTACAAGGAGAAAGTATTCATGGCATATAAGGAAGATGGAAATATTACCATGCCAGCCAATAACACCCAGTTTACTGAATCTATGGATCCTTATCCCGGTCGGATACAATATCCACTGGCCGTTGCACTGTGGTTCTGTGCGTCCATTCTGTTAAGTGTTTTAACAGCTGTTGCTTCGTCCTCAATCATGGTCGCCATTGTGACCGAAAAGCTGTTGCATAAAGGTTTCGATCTTCAGATCTTTCACATCCTTTTGGTACTGACATTGCACTGCCTTATCACCCAACCGGCATTTGCGCTCGCGTCATATTTTCCGTCCCTACAATTATCCATGCCAGGTTGCAAAATAATATATTTCATATACATCTTTCTGGGGTGCGTCGTTTGTTGGGCGAATTTGTTTCTGGCCATTAATCGTGTGGCTGCGATTCTAATGATCCACAATAATGCAAAGTTGAGCCGTCGAAATATCGTCCTTGGATCAATAACTTGCAGCTGGGTTCTTGGATTTCTGACTGCTGGTCCGATTTTGGTCTACTCTGGGATTGAACCGTACCTTGTGTACCCGTGGGGGATGTGCGATCTGCGGCCTGTTACAAACTTTGGCAAAGTGTATTTTCTTGCGTTTGCCTCGATTCTTGCAGTGCTGCCGGGTGCTGCTATAGTAATTTCGAAAGGGCTTCTACTATTGATCTTTTACAAGAAGGCCACTGTCGTGGGTGAACTGAAAGGACCAGGTCGGAAAATGTTCATGCGAAAACAAACTGCGCGATTGCGAATCGCCAATATGCTAATGCTTTCGTCTACTTGGGAACTGTTGTCGTATATGCCCAGAATTGGATTGTCGATATACAACGCTGGTCGACTTTATCAAGAATGCCCACCTCTGTTGTTATGGATGCGGTGCCTTACGTACGTTGGTCCGTTGGGATTTCCGGTTAGTACTAACGAGTTCATTGCCAAATCTTTCCAATTAATGCACACACACCAAGCAGCTAACGACTACATTGTATTACGCATTGTTATAATACATTACAGATTTTTTATCTTGCCCTTGGCCAGACATATCAAGCAAGCATTCGGAAATACGGTAACAGGATCTGCAACTGGTGCAAAGGGCCGCGCGTGGAACCTTTTGGAGCTCGAGCAATCCTTAAGCTTGGACGGCCAGTGACCGATCTACACAGAAACGGGGATTCTACAGCCAGTCAAGCGGGCATTCGAACTTGTCCGTAGTGTTTGGACATAAATGGGTGCGTGCCGTGTTCTAGCAGCGGTTTTCACGGTCGCTTGACCAGCGACCACTAGCTTACTGTTGCAGAGTTTACTGGCTATATTATCCAAAGCGCACACACATATATAAATATCGCGATACATGTTAGAAAAGATTCTCATGCGAGTTGAGTTTTGACGTGCAGATGGAGGACATGGAGGAGGCGGCAATGATGGAGGGGAAAAAGAGTGGGAGTGGCATGGAGGCGGACATCGCTGTTGGGATAAGGACAAGCAACCTGTTTGCAGTCGCCGACATACACGTCGTTCGGATCAGCAGCGCGGTCCAGCTAAACCCCAGTCTCCTTTAATTTCAGTCAATATATTTGTTAATGCATTTTCTACGGCTATATCGATCTGCACGGCTAACTCCGCTGCTGTGCCTTGTGTCCCGTTAGCCAGTCAGTTCTCCCGTAATGCTCTAATATACGGCTGTATACAGTGGCGTAACGAAATCATTTTCCATTGTATCCTTTCCGGTGTAGACAATGTTACAGAAATCATCGGGCAGAGATATTACGGTGACCGCATCAAATAACTCGGCTGGGGTCTCAGAGGTCATCACAGTCGTTGTTTCCGGTATGGATGTAATAGGGGATGAAATAACAGGAGGAAACTGTATTTGAACAAAAGGAGCCTTTTCAGGTAGAGGATACCGTTTTTTAGCGCATCTCTTACAAGTTAGGTGTCCGTAGATAAGACGACACTCTACAGGAGAACAATGAACACCAAATTTAGAAGTAAAATGGATCTGAACATAACATTACGCATTAACAACAAGAATCCGCCAGTACTATAGAATAAACAAAGAGCCAAAAAAGCCGCACATAATTAGGACCCAATGCCCGCGGACTACATCACTGGATATACTTAATACGTGAATAACAAAGGTGTGAAGGCTGTGCATTTTCGAAATGCATGAAAGTGATATTTTCCGTTAACGCATGACAAAGACAAAACTTAAGGTTACCAAATCCAATAAAAACCGTTCAGAATTGGAGTCAGACTAAACTGGACACCGTGTTTGGCCAGTTGGGATATTTTCTCTGCACAATCACCATATTTCTGATGCAACCTGCTGAGACTTCAAAGCGTCATCGCCACAGGGTTAAATAATAAAATTAAGGTGTTGCATGCAGTTTTGGCTCTTGACAACCACTTTCGTTAAAAAATGCGGTGAACAATGCATACCTTGGACGTATGGAATCAGGACTTTGTGCTTACATTTTCTGTTGTCCCGAAACCCAAAGGTCCCTTTGTTGTAAAACTACACAGCGTTCCACAGTGAGGATTCGACATAGTCCAGAAAGCCGTAGAGGCAATACCGTTGTGTCTTTGCGTGCTGCATTGATCATGAGTTCGTGCATTTACAGGGTACGGCGCATAATTGCAGCGTATGCCGGCTGATTACTAGACACTTTTTGCTTGCATGCAGTTGTTACCGAAGGCATCTTTTGATCTCGTCTGTGATTTTGGGAATTGTGAATCGAGCGGACTGCAAGGAAGCGTATGTGTCTGTCGGTAATCCATGCGGTGGTCAGTCTTCAATCATAACCGAGAAGTACCGCATTATTCTTATGATGTTTTAGATCGAACACACGTATATGTCTGCGGGGATGTTGTAGAATCTGGACACTTGAACGATCTTAGCTCTCAGTGCAGATTTTAGGACGTCAATAAGCCATTCTATGCATGTGCATGCAGTTTCCATTTTTGTTATCAAAGGAGTAAATGGCGTATGAAGAATCCGTAAATGAGAATATTACGATGCAGACCAATGACACCCAGTTTGCTGGATTTACTGATCCATATCCAGGACGGAAACAATATCCCGTCGCCTTTGCATTGTGGTTCTTTGCGTCCCTTGTGCTCAGCGTTTTAACAGTTGTTGCTTCGTCCTTAATAATGGTCGCCATTGTGATCGAAAAGCTGTTGTGTAAAGGTTTCGATCTTCAAATCTTTCACATCCTGCTGGTACTGACGTTGCACTGCCTTGTCACCCAACCGACATTCGCCCTAGCGTCGTTTTTTCCTTCCTTACAGTTATCGTCACAAGGTTGCCGAATGATCTATTTCATCTACGTCTTTCTTGGCTGTATTCTTTGCTGGGCTAATTTATTTCTGGCCATTAATCGTGTGGCTGCGATCGTAATGTTCCATAATTATGCTAAATTTGGCCGTCGAAGTATTGTCCTTGGAACAATCACTCTCAGCTG